>JAUZSU010169928.1:0-13241 GCA_034780255.1 Parotocinclus maculicauda | reverse complement strand
CTGCAACTTACTTCTTCAGACACCCTTAAGAAAGTTAGATAGCATAAATTAATTGTTCAGATATTAACATATCTTCATTGGCCAAATACTTCTAGACTGGATTATTGCTGTGCTGTCCTCTAGAAGCTCCCTGTCTGGCTTAAAAGTTGCAGCATGTGCAGTGCTGTGGGGATTCTTGTAATTCACATACTCAAACATTTACAGTGGTTAATTGTTCAGTTTGGTTCACAAAATAAATGGCGTCTTTTGGTCTTTTAGGACTTGTATGGTTTGGTCATTCACCTGTATTCACCCTCGGCTCCTTTTTCTAGTTGTCAAAATGACACTTTTTTGAAAGTTAGGCAATAGTTGCATCATTTGATATTGTCTAGAATAGTAAGAAAGGTAATTGGAATATAATGTCATCTTTAAAATAACATTTCCCACTGTTGTATAATAAAATAGTTTTACAAGCACAGTAAACTCATAACAACTGTTAATATGAGTAGTCCTGCAATCATTTACTACCTAACTGTACACAGCCTCTGAGTTTCCAGTCCAGCCTGTAAGGACCCCAAGATAACATGGACAGCATTGGTGGTAACCAATATAACATCTTATTCCAAGATTTTTATTGGTCTTATTAGTCCTGAAGTAATTCGCCATTTCCTTTGCTTTGGTCACATTGAGAATGGACTACAGAGGCCTGATTTGTATTGGAAGTATGTTGTGTATAAAATAAAGAGTAGGGCTGATCACACAGTTCCCTGTGGTACCCTGGTACTGCTAATTAGCTACTCAGTCAATCAGTGACCCAGCTGTACACATTGGCGTCTGTGCAGAAGGTAGACTATGATGCAGGATATCGTGGAGGTGTTGACCTGCATTCTATCTGTCTTCTCACAGGTTGAGGTTTTATTGAATGGAATGAACATAAGAAATAAAAAAACATCCTTATTGTATATGTCTAAGAGTTAGTGGGTCCTCTGCAGTAAACAGATTATTGCATCATCGACTCGTGCCTGTCGCTAGTAAGCAAATTGCTGGTGGTACAGAATGTAGCTTAAGCTGTTAGCCTATCCAGGATCTTCATCACTTGTGATGTAAGGATCACTGGTCTGTTGTTGGTATTGGATGAGGGAATTGTCTTTTTCCAAGGACAAGCATATCACTGACACACTGTCTTAATGGGGCCTCAAGTTGAAGAGCTTCTGGGGGCCCCACATAGCTGTTTAGCACAAGCCTTAAATAATCTAGGGATGATTAATCAGAACCAGCAGCCTTGTTCTGCTTTAACTTCTTCAGCTGTTTCTTAACATAGCCAGCTATAATATATAGATGGAGGCTGGGGGATTCAAGCTGCCTGTATGTTTTAAAGAACATAACTGTTTTGCAGAGTATGAATACATTGGGGGAAAGGTGCCAATGTGAAAGGATGCCTCCAACTGCCTTTTGCTTTTCCTTAAAGCCAGTGACCTGCTTGGTGCCAGTTCATGGCATCTTTGCATTGCTCTGTTGAAGCTGCTCTACTGCTTCCTTCCACAGGCGTTTTTGGTCTCCCTCAAGCTCATCTTTACTGTGAGGTCCACCCTAATTATCTGCTCTCTGTTCCTGTGCAAAAGAACGATTCTTTCTTGTAATTACCTAAGCATCCAATTAAAATGTTTCAAGTACAAAGCCTACTTCCCAAACCACAAAATACATACTGCATAGTGTGTCAGAACATGATGCTGTGATGATTATACATAAAGAGTCAAAACTCTTACAAAACCTTTGAGCTAAATAGTTTATTAGTAAAACTGGCCCATTGTTATGGCAGAATAAATTTTCTCAGAATATAAATGGATGTATTTAATCATGGTAAAACTGTAAAAATATTATATGTCATTTCAGTATTTTGAGCATACCGCCAAATTTAACAGATAGAAATGTACTTAAGCTGTCCTTACCAATAATTATGAAAATGACCATTTAATGATCAGTTGAAGTGACTGCTAAGCCAACTCTGGCGGTCCAAGCACAACGCCAGGCTGTGTTAGTGTTAGTGTACTAACTCTTCTTGTCCCATGGCTGATGCAGATTCTCGCTGACTTGCTGGTTTTTTTTGATTGTTTGATTGTCTAACCTAAATGCCCTAAATGAAATCTATTGCTTTTATGCATTGCATGGTATAGAAATTAAACAGTACACAAATGTCAAGGGGAATAAAGAACATCCTCTCAGAAAAGGTCATGAAGCAGAATGGTGTCACCAAGCCAAATATTTCGACGTTACTTTAAGAGAAATATTCTGATTTGGTTAAGTCCAAATATCGTTACTCAACTTAAACGTGACAGGTTTAGGTACTTAATCAGTTAGTGTATTGTAATCTTGGTTATATGGCTGGGGGTTAGTTAGTTTTCCTCTGCAGTTTCAAGGATAAACATATCTATAGTATGTGGAGAATAGAACTCCAGCCAACCCTTCCCTTTGCCAGGTTGATCCTAAAGATTATGGTTTTAAAAGCAAAACATTTCCAGATCCAGCTGTACTGAGTAAAGCTGCATCTTTTTATTCCACTGAGATAACGTTCAAGGAGAGCCAAGATACACATTGTAATTATTCAATTAAAGATCGGTTTAAGCATTTTCTCTGCTGCTGATTGTTTTAAGCTTGCACACAGACACTATAATTGTTCAAGGGCTCCTTTTTCACCACGTCAATAGCAACAAAAGCATTCTGACAGCTGGCTTCCACCATTCCCACAACTTAACTGACTCCAAACAAACGTTAAATATTAAGCCTGTGATTGTTCAGACTTTATAAATTAAATTTCACCCTGTATGGGTTTTTGGCTTTGAGATAATCAAACAAAAAAGCTTAGAACTTTATCCACACACGCCCACATCAGCAAATCTCTAGTTTATTTCACCAGCAAGCGATTGGCCCACCACATGACGGGCCCTTTTGTGTGTGTCTGAATGGCTGCTTATTGATTGCAGGCAAAATGTTTTTAATGTTGTTGATGAGATTTTTAGATTGGCCCACTAATGGGATGATGGAGGCCCCCTTTTCAGTCAATATTCAACGCAAGGCCCAAATTGAAAATCTTTATCAATGTAATTAAGGCTGATTTGGAAGGAACACTAAACTTTGAAAAGCGTTTTTCATCTTTTTTAAGTTTTTCTTTCTCCCTGGCCTTTCACATGGTTGTAAGCACATTTTAACACCGAATATAAAATCCATCACATTAATGATACAATGAAATAGACATCCAATTCATAAACAGCCCTATAGCTCATAAACTGGAGTCCAATGTACAGGCAAATCATCAAATAATAAATGTATTACTAAGCTATATTCCACCTATTCCACCTTCCAGCTATGTTTGACTTTGTGATAATCAGAATGCCTTCTTTTACCTTGCAGCATTTGTTTATTCTTGTACAAACGAAAATCAAAAAAAGTTGGGATGGTATGGAAAATGCATACAATTAAATGCAATATTCCCTACATTTTATTTAATTGCAAACTGTATGAACCTGTGATATTTCATATTTTGATTGGTCAACTTCATTTAATTTGTTAATAAACATCAATTCCTGCATTTCAGGCCTGCAACACAGTTCAAAAAGGTTGGGACGGAGGCAATTTAGAGCTAGTAAGTCATTAAAAAACATTATAAAAGCAAAAATGTTTTGATTTCAAACAGGTGATTATAATCTTCATTTGGTACGAATGCAGCATCCAGGAAGTATTTAATGAGCAAAGAGCCATAGGAGCACCAGATGTCAAAACATTATTGAAATGTATAAAGACAATGTTCCTCAAAACAAGACCGGAAATGATTTCCATCCTTGAGTCCTAACTGATTCTGATTGCATTGTCTGTTGATAAATGTATGGATGTCCCTGGAAAAGATGTCATATTAAAGGAATTAATGTTGCACCAAAATCTCAGTGTACCTTTCCGCATATATGATGCAGAAATTAATCACAGAACTGAAATGACCTTTGCCAAGGGCCCTGACATACCCCATATCATGAAAGACTCTGGCTTCTGGACTTGTAGCTGATAATTGTCTAGATAGTCCTTTTCATCTCTGGAACACACAGCGTTTTTTCATTTTGCTTTTTCTGGGCTTGGAGGCATATAGGACATGTATCACACATTGAAAATGTGTATTGTGGTCAAATTAATTAGTATCCATGTTCTTTTTTTGGGAAAAATGGATGTGTTCTTTGAGGATCATTGTTTTGAAACATTTCAATAATTTTCTAACATATTTGCTGACAAACTGGAGATCCTCTGCCCACTCAGACTCAGTATTTTGTGGACACTGGTTTTGTACCAAATCATTTTTATAATCACTTGTTGATATCACCTGTTTGAAATCACATCATAAAGGTAGTGTTTTTACCCCATTACATTACTAGCCATAACTTGACCCATCCCAACTTATTTTGGAATGTGTTGCAGGCCTGAAATGCTGGAATGGATGTTTACTGACATATGATTTAAAGTTGAACAGACATATATCCTGGGTTCATACTGTCTGCAATTATATAAAAGCACAAGTAAGAGGCACTATATTTTTAACATTTTCATTTTCCATACCATCCCAACTTTTTATTTGGAGTTTATTTGGAGTTATTTAGTCATTATTGGAACAAATAATGGTAAAATAAAATGGTATAAACAGTTGCATAGTTTTACAGTCTCTGTGTCCTTGTTTTGTTTCTGCAGTGCACGTCAAGGCAGGAACCTGTGAGGTCATAGCAGCGCACCGCTGCTGTAATAAGAACAAAATCGAGGAGCGTTCTCAAACTGTCAAGTGCTCCTGCTTCCCAGGGCAGGTCGCTGGCACCACAAGAGCAGCTCCTTCCTGTGTAGATGGTAGGATTTGCTTTTCTTTTATTTCTCTGACTTTAATTTGATATAATACCAGGGATGAATCCAAATCCTGTTTTTTAGTATTATTACTATTTTAGTGTTATTACTTTTAAAAAATTGTTATGTGCATATAATGGATAATATACTGTATGCAAATCACAGAATCTGGGGCTAAATTTTAATTTGTTTAAATTTTTTAGAAAAAAATGTGCTTATAGCCATGTAATCGACAAAACTTGCAACAGACAATTTCTTCCCATCAGACTTGTCCAATCCATCTCTCTCTCCTTCTCATCTCTCGCACCTGTCACTCCAGCATTGAGGGGCCTTTTGGAATGACACCATCATCTTCCTGCACAGTGGAGTGGAGCATAGCCTGCTTGTCTAATAACATGTCAACAGGCTCACTCTCTGGACCGGTCAATCGATCCTGAGCTTCTATTCTGCTCTGTAATATATCTGACATGTTCTGACTATCCTCTTCCCTCCTGCCTCCAGAGTTCTAAAGCTGCCTTTTCCAGAATTAAGTTATATAATCAAAAGCCTATTATAGGTGTCTACCTTTATTTCATGTTTATAAGATATATGTAAATATATACAAATATCTAATTAAATACCAAGTCGTTTAACCTTTTGTCAATTCTTTGACAGATAAGGCACTTATCTGTTGTTGTGCTCTTATTGTCGTATTTGTTCTTTGCCTCTTAGCCTATAGCAGTGTAATAATTTCCAATCCACAGTTAATTTAAACTTGAAACAGACCTTTGTCTTATTCCTGAAGACCAGCAGCAAATACAGGATGGATTCCAATCAGCTATACCTAAAACAATCTTAACCTTATTTCCTCTGAAATTCAGAGATAAGAAAGGAGTTTTATTTTACTTTCATTTCCTTCTCAATCATGTTCATTGTCAATATTCCAAATGGAGTAACTGCTGATGTTTCTGCCCTGTTTTATATCTTAGAGTGAATGCCTGAGTGTTTTAAATTTTCTTTCACTGAATGTACTTGCAGCTGTTAGGAGTGGGTGAACTAGATGCACTAGCTAGCAAGTTATTCTCTTTATTTCTCTCTCTATATTTTTTGCTGTAGCATCTATAGTAGCACAGAAATGGTGGTGCCAGATGCAGCCCTGTATGGAGGGAGAGGAATGCAAGGTACTGCCGGATCTTAAAGGCTGGAGTTGCAGCACCGGGAACAAAGTCAAGACAACCAGGGTGAGAGGCAGCTTTGCACAGTCTTATGTAGCCCGTTACCATTACCAATTTAGGCTTATTCAAAGCTGATAACTTTAAAAGTAAAAGCAGATTTCAGAATCCTGAATTAGGTCATTTGGTGTTCTAGTGTGTGTATGTATGTGTTCTCTGATGGATTGGGTCCCTGTGAACCTAAACTGGATTAGGTAAATTAATTAATGAAAAAGTAAATGTTTTGCCATAATTTTCTACTACCTGATCATTTCACATTTTTATATGAAATGCTAACATTATATAATTTACAATCTAAAGTATAATAAAATAAAAAGGCCTCCCTATCTACACATCTTTTGGCATATGAAGTAGTATCAGCACCCTGAAAAATTACTTGCAATAAGATACTAGCTCCAAATAATTGGTCCTTTTTTATTTTAATTTTATCTATTTATTTATATTTAACTTATTATTGCATTGACTAAGAATTTAGTTAGGAGAAAAATCTTTGAACGGACTTGCCTTTGTAGAACAACCATAACACAAATACCAAAATGGTTTAACCAAGAAAAAAAATCCTTAATACTATTCCATAGTAAAACTATAAAACCATAGAGTCTCTTCTTTAAGTGTCTGGCTGCTGGTGAATACGATGGATTTGCATTCAAATACAGTTTATTTTTACATTTCAGTGTGGAGAGTAAAATAAACTAGTACTAAAACAATATTTACGGAAAAAAATATATACTTCTAATTCTAACTATGACTAACTATGGGTCAACATATAAAAACAATGGGGCAGAAATAACTGACTTTGGGGCTGTTGCTGGGGCTGATTTTCTATTGGGTTCAGGTCTGGAGACTGGCTAGAGAAATCAGGGACCTTGAAATGCTTCTTACAGAGCTACTTCTTAGTTGGTGGGTCATTGTCATGCTGGAAAACCTAGCCATAACGCATTCAATGCTCTTGTTGGCCAAAATCTTACAGATTTCATGGGATGTTCTCATCCTTTTTCTCCCTCCAAACACAGCGAGTGGAGTTCATACCAAAAAGCTATATTTTGGTCTCATCCGACCAAATGATGGACCTCTGGATCATCCAGATGGTCATTGGCGAACTTACATTGGGCCTGGACGAGCCTGGAGTGAGCAGGGGGGCAACAAGTGCCCTGCAGGAATTTAATCCATGACAGCGTAGTGTGTTACTAATGGTCATCTTTGAAACTGTGGTCCCAGCTCTCTTCAGGTCATTGACCAGGTATTAATGTGTATTTCTGGGCTGATTCCTGACCTTTTTCAGAATCATCCTTACCGGACGAGATCAGATGTTGAATGGAGCCCCAGACCGAGGAAGATTAAAAGTCATCCTCTGTTTCTTCCATTTTCAAATAATTGCACCGGTTGTTGCCTTCTCACCAAACTGTTGCCTATTGTCCTGTAGCCCATCTTAGCCTTGTACAGGTCCGTTCCTCGGACATCAGAACTATCAATTCCACCTTCAGTTACCTGTAACAAAAAACAACACTTTTAAAATTTCAGTGTTCATAACATTTGAACCACAAGAGATATTTCCTCTTTAACCCTAGAAAAACTTGCCCTTGATCCAATATGGCGGCTTTCAAGATGGTGACCATGTTCCAGGCATAACCCAAAAGATAGACCCCCTCACTATTTACCTATGTCACGACAGGCTGGCGATGAAGCAGCGGACGCACGATGCAGGGCAGGCAGGGGTTTATTAGAAACAACACCAAAAGTAATCCAAATCAGGAGCCCGAACACAAAACATGGCAAAACGGGAACATGCACGGGGCGTGAACGCCAACAGAAACAAACCACAAGCAAACACAAACAAAGCTGATGATGATGTAGGCACCTTAGTTGGCCTTTCCCATGCCGACCCTCTGGACCCTTCGGCACCCAGGCGGACCCTCCGGACCCTTCGGCTCCCAGGCGGACCCTCTGGACCCTTCGGCTCCCAGGCGGACCCTCCGGACCCTTCGGCTTCCAGGCCGACCCTCGGGACCCTAGGTCTCGCCCCCCTTCGCCCGTAACGGGTCCTTTGGGGGGGGGGGCACTGTCAGGCCCACAGGCTGCGTCACTCGGCGCAGCCGCACGCCACTCATGGTTCACAGCTGGGACTGCTTCCGCGCCCGTATTTAAACTCGCGCTGAGCATCGTACAGGCGCGAAGCTTTGGTTGTGTTTTGTTTTTGTTGGCCTTCATGCCCTAAGCGTGTCTTTGTTTTCTGTTTTTAATAAACTTCTGCCTGCCCTGCACTCAGCGTGGGTCTCCGTTGCTTCTCCGCCAAGCCTCACGTTATAAAAGGTGGCCATGTAGCATATCAAAAAAGACCAGAATTGTTTCAGAAATCAACTGCCAATTGCAGATTTGCAATATCTCAAAAGTTCAAAAGTTATAAACACAGAAATTTCTAAATCTTTTTTGTTCATCACAACTAACTGAAAATATGATTGATGATATGTCCGGGGGACGAAGCTGCTGTATTATAGCCACAGACTTCAACAACCGACAACCAGAAAGACAACCAATTTCACAGAACTACTGCATCCCTCATAGCCAAATTCCAAGAAATTGGGATTGTGGATGACAAGCCACATAGTGGTCGTCCAAAGACTGCTACCGACGATGAAACCTTTGAAAAGCAAACAATGCAGCACACAGCATGTGTCCTGTGACTTTTGACTCAACCTGCATTTTGATCTCAAGGCTAATCAGGTTCTAGATCAGAAATTATAAATGCAGCATGTTTTAAGTAATTTAAGTTTATTTAACCCAGAGTTTGAGTACTGCAAAAATGTTGATTAGCCTACTCTATCTCTAAACATGGCTTTAATTGTAATATGGCCCTCTATCCATCTTTTTTAAAAAGACCTACAGTATTTTTATATAATAAAATACATTGTGCCATTGTGATTCCACTTAATCCAATTCAGGGTAAATCCAACTGGCAGCACAGAGCACAAGCAGAGCGCATGCACAAACACACACGTTCACTCTCACTACAAGACTTTAAATGTACCAGCTGACCTAATCTATTTCTTTGGAATTTGAAAGACACACAGAAAACCCACACAGACACTAGGCAAATCCTCCCAGGTGGAGTCCCGGCTGGGAATCGAACCAGGGATCTCTGAGGGTGTAAGTGCTAACTACTGTGTCACCTTAACACTCCATTGTGTAACTTGCTGTGTGAAAATTTCTGAAAGGGTTTTACTCAACCAAGCAATGGCTATATTACTGCATCGCTATTATTTGCTAGCCATAATCTTCATCCACAGCCATCACATCAATATTAAACCACACTTTTGATGAGAGTGTGGGCTAACAAGCTAATGTAATTAAAGGTACCATCTCTCTCATAAAGTGAAAAAAGAGTAACTAATCTAAATTGAATGGAAGCAATTTCAGACACCTACGGCTAGTTCGCTGTAAATGAAAAGTGAAATAACTTAGGGTCATCTTTATAGAAATGTTTCACATACCTGATAGCTGCAGTCTTGAAACTTGGGTATAACTATATAGAAATAGCAATATATAACTATAAATAACAATAGTGAGAGGTTTAATCATGCATTATCATTTATCACTAGATCAGGTCTTTGAAACCATTACAAGTAAATGTAAATAATAACGCCAGAATAATGTAAAAGTTTAATAATATACGCCGTTTAATGTCTGCATCACATTCTGTGAAACAGTTTGTTGATTAAAATGGTTATTGACCGGACACTACTATATTCACATTGTCTATTTATGCTACTATAAGCTCAGAGAAAGAATTGTGGTAAGGCACAGATCTGGCCAAGGTTACAAAAAGTTCTGCAGCACTTAAGTTTCTTAAGAGCACAGTGGCTTCTTCCTAGATCTAGCCGTCCAGCCAAACTGAGCAATCATGGCAGAAGAGCCTTGGTAAGAGAGGTAAAGAAGATCCCAAAGATCCCTGTGGCTGAGCTCCAGAGATACAGTAGGTCATGCAGTATGCACAAAGTCAACTATCACTGCAGCTCTCCATCAGTTGGGACTTTATGGCAGAGTGGTCAGACGGAATCCTTTTCTCAGTGCAAGACACATAAAAGCCTGCATAGAGTTTGCCAGAAAACACATGAAAGACTCCTAGACTATTAGAATTAAGATTTTTTGGTCTGACGAGACAAAGATTGAACTCTTTGGTGTTAATTCTAAGCGGAATGTGTGAAGAAAACCAGGCACTGCTCATCACCTGCCCTATACAATCCCAACAGTGAAACATGGTGGTGGCAGCATCATGCTATGGGGATGGACGACTGCAGGGACAGGACGACTGGTTGCAATTGAAGGAAAGATGAATGTGACCAAGTACAGACATATCCTAGAAGAAAACCTCTTAGAGTGCTCAGGACCTCAGACTGGGCCAAAGGTTTACCTTCCAACAAGACAATGGACCTAAGCACACAACTAAAATAACAAAGGAGTGGCTTCGTAACAACTCTGTGACCATTCTTGACTGGACCAGCCAGAGCCTGACCTAAACCCAATTGAGCATCTCTGGAGAGACCTGAAAATGGAACTAGAGAGGATCTGCAAGGAAGAACAGCAGATAATCCCCAAATCAAGGTGTGAAAATCTTGTTCCATCATTCCCAAGAAGACTCATGGCTGTACTGGCTCAAAAGGGTGCTTCTACTTAATACTGAGCAAAGGGCCTGAATACTTGTGACCATGTGATATTTCAGGTTTTTTTTTTGTAACATTTGCAAAAATTTCTACATGTCTGTTTTTTTCTGTTAAGATGGGTTGCTGAATGTACATTAATGAAAAATAAAATGACCTTCTTTGATTTTAGCAAATGGCTGCATTGAAACAAAGGGTGATAAATGTAAAGTGGTCTGAATACTTTCCATACCCACTGTAAGCCCATAACTTGTTGTTCCTAAGCATTGATGGGCTATAACAGCAGACAACCAGTTTTGGTGTCATTGCTGTATAAGGGAAACAGAAAGATAAAACTTCAGAGGGCAAAACAGCTCAAACTGGATCATTGCCTTGTCAGAATAATTCAGATTTCTGTTGCACTATACTGATGGGAGAGTCATAATTTGGTGCAAGCAGCATGAATCAGTTAATGCGCCCTGCCAGCTATCAACATTTCACTCTGGTGGAGGTGGAATAATGGTGTGGAAAATGTTTTCTCAGCACACCCTGAGTCATCTCATACCTGCAGATAGACATTTGGACAATACCTAAGCATCGTGGCCAACCATTATCATCCTTTAATGGCAGCTGTTTACCTTATAGCAGAATCCCTGGCCTTTACAGTCCCCAGGTCTTAATCCCACAGAAGCACCTCTGGGATAAGTTAGAATGGGTAGAGAATGTCATTACCTCCATCTAATTTGTGGGAACTGCGAAAGTCTATCCTGTCCACATGGGTCAATATTTTTGCAGACAGATTTCAACATTTTGTGGAATCCATGCCACAATAAATTGCTTCTGTTGTGAAGGCCAAAAGAGGCCCAATGTGATACAAGATGGGTATATCTAATGAAGTGGACATTCAGTGTATATTTGGAATTGACTCACCCTTTAGCAGTACCATTTGACCAATTTATTATACCTATTTTTCTTTTTCCTGTCTAGATCTCTTAAAGGGCTGTGAAACGTCCAAAAACACACACAATTTTATACTGAACACTGCAGTTACAAAGACAGTCAGCCCACTTTAACTAGGAAAAACCAAAAACTACTTGTATTGACATACACAACAGAGGCAAATGTTTGTTGACAACCAATAATGACATAAAAACAACATTAGTGTGGAGACTATTATACCAGCTTAAGGATATAGCCTTTTTAAATAAAGTAGAAGCATGGTAATTTAAAGCCTAACATAATATATTGCCATAAATCAGCATGATGGTGTGTTCAGCTATGAACCTGGAGAAAGCTTGCGAGTTAACGTACTGACAGTACGAACCTTGCGATGAACTGAGACTTAACGAGATTAGCCCAGTGATTAAGGTGTAAATGCAATTACCTCACCACCTATGTACTATTGCTGGTATGTTTCTCGAGTCCATGACTCGACCCACACCCCAGCTGTCTGCCATATGTTTAATTAACACTCAAGGCTTTAAAACCAGCAGGGAGACACACTACTGGGGAGGTGTGTCTGGGCTGGATTTGGAACCGCTCCTAATAGGGTGCATTCAGATTGTGGAGGGTTTCTGCACAAAAAAAGGAATTCTTCCTGTGATCCATGATAACTTGGCATGTGACAAGTTTTCTGAAGCAGAGCAGGAGCACAGTGGATCTTTTATATTGTAAAGCTTATTGACAGGCACAGCAAGTTTATCTCCTTCTGCTATGGTTTGGTATATATAGTATAATGTACAGCATTAATTCCAACACACACACTTTATTTATTTATAACAATTAACTCTGCGTAACCATTTAACTAGATTTTCAAGGGAAATATATTCTTAGCCAGTGTACTCTGTGTCAGATTGGAATGAATATTATACATTAGCACCAATCAAAGTCTGATCTAAAAGTTAGAAATAAGAGATATTTTTGCTGCACTTAATTATTTTACAATATCATTCAAACTAGAACTAAGATACTCAATAAAGTTACCGAAAAAGTGATTATGAGTTGCTATATTTTGCTCAATTTTGAAATGGCTGTGGGGTAGTGGTTGCAATTCACAGATATTGGCACCTATACACCAGTTTATGGTGGACTGCTAAGTATAGATTTATATATTTCTCAGTGGCAGTACGGTGGCTCGATGGGTAGCACCACTGCCTCACAGCAAGAAGGTTCTAGGTTCATCCCAGTCTGCATGTCCTCCCTGTGTCTGCGTGGGTACTCTGGTTTCCTCCCACAGTCCAAAGACATGCGTGGTAGGTTAATTGGTGGCTCTAAAGTGGCCCTTAGTGTGTGACTGTGTGTGTGTGCCCTACGATTGATTGGCGCCTCGTCTAGGGTGGGCACCAGGTGGGCTGGCGACTTTACATATACATTTTCATTTACGGCATTTAGCAGACGCCCTTATCCAGAGCGATTTACAACTTATACAATCTTACAATTCAAGCAATTGTGGGTTAAAGGCCTTGCTTAAGGACCCAACTGTGGCAGCTTGTCAGAGGTGGGATTCGAACCCTGGACCTTCAGATACAGAGTCCAGTGCCTTAACCGC
>JAUZSU010169917.1:0-13241 GCA_034780255.1 Parotocinclus maculicauda | reverse complement strand
TATCTATCCCATTCAACCTAATGGAACTGGAGAGAATCTGCAAGAAAGAATGGCAGAGAATATCCAAATCAAGGTGTGAAAAACTTGTTGTATCATTCCCAAGAACACTAATGGCTGTACTAACTTAAAAGGGTGCTTCTACTAAATACTAAGCAAAGGATCTGAATACTTATGACCATGTGATATTTCAGTTTTTCTTTTTAAATAAATTTCTACGTTTGTTTTTTCTGTCAAGAGGAGATACTGAGTTTACATTAATGAGAAATAAAACAAACTTTTTTATTTTAGCAAATGGCTGCAATAAAACAAAGTGATAAATTTAAAGGGGTCTGAATACTTTCCATAGCCACTGTATTTGAGGTGTGTGTCCAAATTTTAACCACAAGTCTATTTATGTACCTACTAAAGCTGCCATGCTACTTGGATCAATATTTAGTGCCTTCGAGTACCATCTGCCTGCCTCTTTGTACTTGTGCTGGAGAGTAAGGAGGTAACCGAGCTCAGAAACCATGGCAGAATCCTCTGGGGCTCTGGACACACATCTCTGAGCAAACAACATCAGCACCTGCACAACATCTTTGTTGTGTCCATACTGTAAGGAAAGAAATACTGTATGTTGATCAACTTTCAAAATGACACTTCCATCAACCTCAATACAATGGGTGCCAATATATTTGTATTACTCTTAAATCTGTATCTCTGAACAATTTGCTGTAATAGGGTTGCAATCCTCACCAGACAAAGTGAATTAATAAGGAATGAAGGGAACAATGGTAAAAAAAAGAAATAACTTATTTTAGTAGCTAAGCTTAACAAAAATATTGTAGATTACATGGAATATTACAAAGCTGTCGAATCGCTGCAAGGTTCGGTGAAATCAGTCACAATAAATTAACTTAAACAAATTCACTTTTAAAACTTGCATAATTTCATGAAAACAGCTAAAAATAACTTAATCTTTAGTGGTACAACATCAGCCATTTTAAAAGTAAACACCTTCAATGTTTCCCCACCCCCTTTGGTGAGGTCTGATGAAAGGGCCAGACCACAAGCAAAAAAATAAATGTAAAATGTCCAAAACCATCAATATCTTTTGCACACAAATGATGTGGTATTACTACTTAACAATTAATTGCTGTAATATGTCATTTTTATATAGTATTTTGGCTCTGTATCTGTTTGGCAGCATGTTCCCTGATAATCTGAGCTGATGTGAGACAGTACATGTACAATCATATTAGATATTTCTAGTCCTTTCAACACTATAGATTTTATTTTCAGCAATGATATGTATACTTAAAACAAAAAACTAGGCTGTCAACTGAGGTCATTTTTATTGTCTTTGCAGAATATCTTAAAAAAATATAGCTATCACCACAAACTGAGTACCTGAGGAACAAAAGTTATGGGGAAAATGTGTCATTTCCTTTGTATATTTCCCCCATGCTGATACAGTACAAAGAGTTTGGCCTCTGTTTAATATGATATTTTAAAACAACAAAATAAGACGACCAATTAAGGGTTTCTTAACACTCATTTAATTATTTATCTGCTTAATCCTCTGTCAGGGTCATGGTAGAGCCGGTGATTAGCTGGCAAAATACAGCGCAAAGCAGGAACAACCCTAGAAAGCGTGCCAATCGTGGATACGAGAAAGACATGCAAATTCAACATAGACACAGGCCAACGTGCTGCCCTCCCTCGACACTAAGACGAGCTTAATAAGTAAAAATATAAATTATTACTCAAAATTTCAATTATTGTGATACATTTGGTTTTGTTTAAACCAATTATTTATTATTATTAATTATTATTTAAAAATGTATTTTCATACTTATTTTCTACACGTACTTAAAATAAATGCTACATTACAGTGCGACTAAGCTAATTAACCACAAAGATATTTTTTGTAACGATTAATAATTATGGACCTGAATATACAAATATATCAGCGGTCTTACCAGTCTGCTAATGGGCATGGTCACCTCCACATGAAGACTGGGAGTGCTGGGCTCTGCGACTTCAACTGCATTTAGCAGAAGCTGAAGATACTCTTTCACCTGATCACATTAAAAGCTGAAGCTCATGTTGCTGATTAATCACATACTTGATTTGTGTTGCACATGTTAGTCATAAAAATTTGAAACAAAATTTTTTAGTTTAGTCTACAGCACCAGAAAATCGACACTCCACTTGCTGACGCTTCAGTGTCCTGCATTTATGCATACTTAGATAAACCAATAAATAATTACCTTCTCTGTATCCCCTTCTTTGGCTGCAGAGATTATGCTCATCATCTGAAGGGCCTTCAAGTTCTGTGAATCTAGCTTTAGAATCCTGAGTAGTTTATGCAAACAGGTTAAATATGTGCATAAATTAATATTTATCATTAATCACTAAACATTTCTTAAGGAAATATCCTACCTTTCAGCCACCTCAGCTGTCTGGTCCCAGTTATAAATAGACATGAACACATTCATCTTAAGAACAATGGCAGGGATAAAGTCAGGGTAGGAAGCTAGGATTTCATTAATCATATCTAGAGCACGGGATTCCTTCTGTCTTGCCATGAAAAACTCAATCTATCAGCACAAGCAACAGGCCCAAAGTTTGACATTATCAGAAAAGAATGTAACATCTTACTAGACACAAAAACCGATCTTTAAAGTATGTAAAATTTAGAATAGTGTACCTTGCCCATTAATCCAAAGACATTTTTGGAGTCACATAAGCCACTGTCAAAGTACCGAATTGCTTGCGATCTTTCAACATCATTATCAGATGTCAGGAAAACCCAGCCCTTAAGAATAAGTCCCTGTTAACACACAGTTAAAGAACAATGAATTTGGATGCTTCATATGCTTTGTTAAGTCAGTACAGGTCATCATAAGATTATTTATAACTCAATCATAATAGTTTTTGGCTCAAACTCCACAAAAGATAGCAAGCTACACAAACCTCTGAAGAGGCACTGACTAGTTTGAACATCTTTTCTATATACTCTCTTGCCCTCTGGTTCCACCCAAAGATCCAGTAGAGTAGAGCGCCGTAATACAGAGCCTTTTCTCCGGCTGTCTTTCTGGTTGTCTTTAAACAGGTGTTCAGCTCAGACACAGTTTCTCCATCTCATAAGAAAAGTGTGAAATGAAATAGATATTACAACAAACAACCCTGAAACTCCAGGGAAGAAATAATATTACCACCAGCTAGTATTGCTGTGGATGAACATGGTCACAAATTCACCATATACTAATTACAGTACACCAGATGGGTTCTAAGGAAGCCTATCAGGGTGAACTGTTTCTCAACCTCAAGCAGGGAGAAATTTAAAATATCAGGCTTTCTGCTTAGCTATTTTTTTTAATGTCCAAAAAACACGGATATATAACACTAACCAATGTTTTGTTTTTTAACAAAAAATAAATATACTTGTGGGTAGGGTTTAGGTAGATTAAAGGGTCAGAATGTCACAGTATAGTACTCACCAAAAGGCACCCTTTGTTTGTGTGCCCAAATTAGAGCCACGAGTGAGCAAAGGGAAACCTGTGTCTTGTCTCTCAAAAGGTTTAGTTCCCTTACAGCCTCCTGGAAACCACCTTCAACACAGAAAGGTTAACCAGGCAATGGGTACTTATTGAGAACACTACAGCAATACTGGGTATGGCCCAATATTAAAACCCCAATTTTAATTAAAAACTACTATACTATAACATCAAATCAGAAAAAGTTGGGCAGTATTGAAAATGCAAATTTAAAAATGCAGTGTTCCTTACATTTATTTTGACTTGTGTACTTTTTGTCTGGTCAGCTTCATTTTATTTGCTAATTTAATCCATTCCAGCATTTCAGGCCTGCATCATATTTACAAAAAAAAAAAAAGTTGAGACGGGAGCAATTTAGGTAAAAATATATAAATAAAAAACAAATAAATAAACAATGTGATTTCAAACAGGTGATGTCAAAAGAACAACTACAGTACAACCATAATTTTGTACAAAATCAGAATCCAAGAAAGAAGGAGAAATGATGGGCAAAGGATGTGAGAATTGAAAATAATTAAATTGTTTAAAACAATGTTTCTCAAAGAAATATTACAAGGGATTTGCATATTTCTTCCTCTACAGTGCATAATATTATAAAACAATTTAATAAACCTGGTGTAATTTCAGTGCGCAAAGAGCAAAGCATAAGCCTAAACTGAAGTTTTGACATCAACAACCATCATTCAACAATAGCTGACAGACACAGACAATCGAATACTTTGTATCGCAGTGCTACATAAATGTTTCAAAATTATTTATAAATGCCAAAGTTACATTAACAAATGCCACTTATCAGGAATGTTACAGTGTAAAAACGAAGCCCCATGTTAACCATTTTCAGAAGTGGTATTGACTTCTCTGGGCTCAGAGGCAAATAGGATGGACCATTCCACATTGGAAATGTACTGTTATATCCCGGTCTTTTTTGCAAAATATGCAAGACCATTATCTATTATTATCCAGGCTATTATCAGCTATAAGTCCAAAAGCTTAAAGTCTTTTATTGTGTGAGGTTGCACCAATGCCCTCGGAAAATGTCATTTACACTTGTGAAAGCAGCATTAATGCAGAAAAGTACACAGATTTTAGAGCAACATTTCTTCAAGACGACATCATTTCAAGGGATACCCACACTTATCAACAATATGCAAAACCAATCAAATCAGGTAAACCCTTACAGTCTTTCTTTGAGGAATATTGTTTTTAAACATTTCAATAGCTTTTCCCCCCACACACTTCTTGATCACTATAGATCCTCTGGCCATCTTTGCTCCTCAAAGACTCTGCCTTTTATGGACACAATCACTTGTAGACATCACATGCTTAAAAACACATCATAAAGTTAGTTTTAATCTCATAACTACCCATACATTACCCCCATCCCATTTTTTTAATGGGTTGCAGGCCTGAAATGCATTCTCGATTAACCTTTGTCACCAGTAAGTCATTACCTTCCACAAAACTGCCACTGCTTTTGAGACTGTCAAGAGTTTTTTTCTGTAGCACTTTTGAAAATGGCACATAGTCTCAAAGCAGATTTACGATTTCAGATTATCTTCTAATTTGTAAGGCCAAGTCCAAACTGAGCTAGCCTAGGGTTAAAATCTACTTAAAAAAATCATTAAACATCATTAGCAAGAAACTTTGGAAAAACCAAGACTCAAAAAGGGACCCTTTACTGTACTCTTTTCCATGCAATCAGTTGATTAGATATTTGCATTTGCAATGTGCACTTGTACAGGTGTTCCTATTAAACTGCTCAGTAAGTGTATTTAGCCCATCATTGAAGTTAAATCCACATCACCACCATGTTATCAATAAAATAGCACTGCACCTGTCTTAAATTAACATTACCTTCATTTAGAATTGCAAATGCCCTGAAGAACAGCAGCAGAGGATCATCAGGGTATGTTTCCAAGTAATTCTGAGCCATTTTTATGGCTTGTCTGTAGAATCTCTCCCTCAGCAGGTAGACAACAGAGGCCTGGAAATCAAATGTAATCATCACAAGCACTTATTTACACACATTTACACATCCGCTTAATCCAGTTCAGGGTTGCAGGAGGCCTGGCCCCAACTGGCCTGCCCATTTCAACAAATCCTTTAATATTAGCCACTTACAGACTCAAACCATAAAATTTGTACATCTAACATTTGGGTAGAAGCAAGTAAAACAGTTCATAAAATGATTTTTTTAACTAGACCACTCACAAAAATAAGTGATAAAATATCCCAAAATTGTTGTGTACATTGTACACTCGTGGCACAAGTTTGTTGCATCAGTTTTTGTGGTAGCAATTTGTATAAACTTCAGACTGTGAAGAAATAGAAACAAAGGAATTCCCTGACATGAAAAGGACCTTATTACAAAATTACTGCATTACAGCCACATAATTTCTATCCTAAAAAAGCCTGGTAACATCATTTTAGTGGCGATATTGTTAACAAAGGAGAAAAGGTTAATGAGATAAAGAGCTTATATACAGTGGTGCTCAAAAGTTTGAGAACCTTTTACAATCTTCTGTATCTCTGCAAAACTATTACCTAAAACATCATCACACAAGTCCCCAAAGTAGATAAATAAAACCCAGTGAAACAAATGAGACAAAACGATTATACTTTGTCATATATTTATTAAGGAAAACAATCCAATATGACATATTTGTGAGTGGCAAAAGTATGTGAAAATTAGCAGTTAATTTGAAGGTGAAATTAGAGTAAGGTGTTTCCAATCGATGAGATGACAATCAGGAGCGAAGGGTCAGCCTTTTTTACTTAAAGAAGTGACTTATCAAAGTCTGCTCTTCACAGCACATGCTTGTGTAAGTGTATAATGGTACGAACAAAGATTTCTGAGAACCTCAAAGAGTTCTTCATGCTCACCAGGCTGGAAAAGGTGACAAAACCATTTCTAAAGAATTTTGACTCCACCAATCCACAGTCAGACAGACTGTGTACAAATGGAGGAAATTCAAGACCATTGTTACCCTCCCCAGAAGTGGTTGACAAACAAAGATCACTAAAAGAGCAAGGATCACGTGAAGCCAGAAGGCTATTGGAAGAAGTTTTGTGGAGGAATATGTCCAAAATATAACTCTGTGTTTTTAAATGAAAAGCATTATGTTTGGAGAAAGGAAAACACTGCATTCCTGCATAAGAACCTTCATACATACATATCATCTGTAAAACATGGTGTTGGTAGTATTGTGGTTTGTGCCAATTTTGCTGCATTTGGGCCAGGATGGCTTGCTATCATTGATGGAACAATAAATTCTGAATTATATCAGAGAATTCTAAAGGAAAATGTCAGTTGGAAAATGTTTTGGGGGGAGGGGAGAATTGAGGGGTGGTCACAACAGATACTGAAAGCAAATGTTCACATATTTTTGCCACCTACAAACATGTAATATTGAATCAATTTCCTCAATAAATAAATGGCCAAGTAGAATCTTTTTGTCTCATTTGTTTAACTGGGTTCTCTTTATCTACTTTCAGGACTTGTGTGAAAACCTGATAATGTTTTAGGTCAAATTTATGCAGAAATATAGAGAATTCTAAAGGGTTCACAAACTTTCAAGCATCATTGTATATGGTAGTATATGCACTGTAGTATACTAGTATATGCAATTTGTAGTGTCTGCTTTGATCTTTCGTTGATCTTTCCACTAGAGTGGGGCCTTATACAATGAATGGGGTGATTTTTGAAGAGTGATAAAAAGTTAAGGAAATGTCTGGGCTGAGTAATAACAATAACGACTAGAGAAGTGCATTTCCTGCAGAAAATGTGAATGTGATTGCAGCGCTGCATGTGCATGCCAGGTGCTTTGTGATTACGAATAAGGATACTGTCTTATAAAATATAATAGAAGAATACACTTCCTGGTTGATTTATCCAAAGTCATGTGTAAGACCTGGTTGGTTGTGGTCGGGCGTGGATCCGAGTCCAGGTTGGTTCTGGTCAGGCTCGGGTCTGAGTTCCGGTTGGTTCTGGAGGAATGCTGGTCCAATAGCTGGTCGATTCTGGTTGGCATGGGTCTGAGACCCGTTTGGTTCTGGCTGGGTGTAGGTCCATGTCAGGGTCATTTGCATGTCCAAGACTTTGTTGATTCTGTCCAGTCATGGGTCTGAGACTTTGAAGCGTGATAAAAAGTGAACCGAGTGATTGATCACTCTGTAATTGTAGATGACCAGTGACATCGCCGGGTTCTGAATTTCGTGTTTATAGTTTAAATTTTAAAAGATTTATGTCAGTTTAAATGCTGTCTTATTCTATGTAAATGGGAACATTTTCACACAAAAACACATGTAGCACACTAATGCTACAACGTCTTTCTTAGATATTTAGATCTCAAGATAAAAGAGTGGATTTGCACATTTCCTGCTGCAGCATCAAGACTGCAATATACTACTGTGCTCTAGAGCCCACAGTGACAGGAAACCCAGATGCACTGTACAAAACAGTCACATTTTGTGACTTTGAAGACAGACGAACCGAAATCTCTTGCTCTCAGTTTTTCTTATTTACAAATGTGCAAGAGGGTTGGCAACATGACAATAGTGTCAAGAGATGGTGTAAACACTTATTTATTGGATCATATTCCTTAGCCATGTCTTTATTAACCCTAGCCGGGTTATCCAGTGATGGCACTGAAGTGTGTTATACAACAGTTGAGTAACATCTGCATCACCTTCAAACAGTGTTTCAGTATCTAAACTAAAATCTAAGTTTGTCACTAGTGCTGGGGTACCGTGAGAGAAAATAGCACAAAAAGGTCAACGTAAACGCAAGGAGAAGAGGAAGGAATGGAGCAATGGAATGGAGCAATGGAGCAATCGTGGTAGCAATTTCATCGTGACAGAGCCCCCTCCAAGGCGTGGCTCTGAAGCGCCAAGACGGAACGGGAGGTTTCCCCCAGAAAAGTAAGGGTGGAAAGAAAGGTGACAGAGCGGATAGAGGGGAAAAGGGTACAAAAAGGAAAAAAAAATAAATAAATAAAACAAAACACTCACAAACACCAAGAAACCACTAAAGATAATCAAAAGAAGTCCAGACCAAACCCTGGAGCCAGGGAAAACCCACAGGACCCTTGAGGATACTCCTGTTCCAGCTGACAGCTTCTGGGATACCCGCCATCGTAGAAACTGCAGCGGCCACTACATTAGGTACGACATGGGGCGCAGGATCAGGTGCAGGAGCTGTCACTGGGACTGGGGCAGTAGCTGCGTTCAGGACTGGGGTGACCATGAACTCAGGAGCTGGGAGGTCCACAGCCAGTAGCCCTTAGGTGTCAACCGGCTGGGAAGCCGGAAGAGGTATGGCCTCAGGCGATGCTAAAACAGCCATCAGAGCCAGGACTGGGCCGAGCTCAAGATCAGGTACCGGAACGGGGTTGACAGGCAGGACTGGGACGACCGTTCTCCAGGGGGAGCCAGATGCGGGCCAACAGGCTCTGTCTTGGGTACTGGGGAATCCAGGTCAGGTGCAGGAACAGCTGCAGCTGCTGCTTCAGGAGCTGGAGCCACCAAGGTCTGAGCAGACATGGTAGCCAGGGTCCTGTCCATACGCCTTAACGTCTGGAGGAGATTGAGGGAGACCTGCATGTGGGCCAGGACGTCCTGGTAATAACTAGCACAGAAAACGGGCTGTGCCATATCCAGTGTCCGTGAGCGCGGGGATCAGGAAAATTAGCCGGGGAAAAAAATGGAAGAAATAAAAACGCCACGTCCTGGGCGGCTGGTTATTCTGTCATGAGCGCTGGGGTAATGCGGCGTTCGGGAAAAAAAACCCCACAAAAAGGCAGACGTAAAGTGAGTTTAATGAACAAAGTAGAGTGATCGGGGTATAGCGTAACGAAACACAACAATGGCAAACGGTCACAGGAAAAACAAGTGAGGCGCTAAGGAAGCGTGAGACGTAACACTCTGGAAAGCGAGGAGAAGTGGCCTTTTGAATGAGCCAACAGCATGGGGTCTCTCTGAATTTAGGATGTTTCTAAATGTAACAACAATGCACAAATATTTTATTGAAAATTTGTATTGTGTTCCAAACAAAATTCTGAATCCCAAACATGTTGGGAGGTAATTACACAGCTGGGGCGCCATTTATTTTTAAATTCTAGAAACTAGGAGTCCTGCACCTTGCAAATGAAGTAAAAATCATGCATTGCAAGACATGCATTGTGAGTTTTGTAAGTTGCTGTTGAGTCTGGTTATGAATAGCCTGATCAGTGTGAACTCTAACTGGTAATGAGGGCTGACAAAATGGAACATAATATGATCACATTTTCCTAGTTCTAGTTATCACTCAAGCTGCTGCATTTTGAACGAACTTAGGTTTGTTTTTAAAATTACATTAGTAGAGCATTACAGTAATCCAACCATATCCAAAAATTCTAGTCAAGTTGCTTTTAAAGTAAATTTAACAAGGTTTAAATTCAGTGTAATACCTATTATATTTACAGACAGACAAGGTGTCATGGAGCAGTCATCAACATTTAGCATTTCAATGACAACCCTCTTCCCAAATAATAATACCTTTGTTTTATCTGAGCAAATCAACAGGAAATGAAATGACATCCAATTTTTTATTTAGTTTATGCATACCATGACTAAGCGGAAGGATGTCACAGTGTTTTCATGGCTCCAACACCAGCCCCAAATATGGTCTTGCTCCTTTGGCAGCAATAATGTCAACCAAATATTTCCTGTAGTTGCAGATCAGACCTGCACAACGTTTAGGAGGGACTGTTTCAGTTCAGCAAAATAATTAGGATGTCTGGTGTCTCTTAAGGTCATGCCACTGTATCTCGATTTAATTGAAGTCAGTACTCTGACAGAGCCACTCCAGAAGGCGTATTGTTTTCTGTTTAACCCATTCTGTTAATTTATTTATATGCTTTGTGTCATTGTCCTGGTGCATCACTCATCCGCTGTTGAGCTTCAGTTTTCCTGCAAAATGTCTTGCTAAATTTGGGAATCCATTTTTCCATTAATGACAGAAATCTGTTCAGGCCCTGAGCTGAACAGAAATCAGTCCCAAACCATAATGCCCCCCACAATATTTTACTGTATGTTTAGGATAAATAAGGATAACAGACATAGTTTTAATAACATGAGCTCTGGATGAAAGTGCATGGGCACTAGCAGACAGTTGGTGAAGTCTGCTGCCTGAACCCGGGTCTTGATAGTTAGTCCCTAACTAACCCTGCCATAAGAATATGGGTAATGTTACTGGAGATGAGAGCAGCACCTTCCAAAGTGGGGCAGACCTTAGTGAGGCTTACCTTAAAAAATTGTCCAATTATTTACAAAGCCTGTGTCATTTTCAGAGCAGCACTTGGACAGCCAACAGTTTAATTACCATAACCATCTCCATCAACTCACTCACATTGTGATTGGTCCAGAGCACAATACTGCATCAGACATCACAACTCTAACCACTTCTACAAAATCAGTTTTAGTAACCTCTGACTGGCGAAGGCGTATATTGTTACCCCCTATGTAAATGACTATCCTTGAAAAGCTATAACCATAGAGCTCGGTAAGGTTTCCTGTTATGTCTGGCACTAATAAATGTAACCCTAGCCGCTGGTGTCCCTATAGTCAATGTTAAAAACACTGATTATTTAAAATGCATTTTCCATACTGTCCCAACTTTTTCTGATTTGGGCTCATATACTATTCATTTGTACTGACAAATACCTGGCTACAAATAAATGTTTCTTCTGATGATTATGAAGCTGGTAAAAATGTTGATTAGGTTCAACCACTACACATAAACTCTCTATATAAATTCACATACAATTATAATAAAGTGGATTTGCAGATAATCTCTCTAATTTATCCTTCTATAGAATACCCATTTTACACCATTGTGCCTTTATTTCTATGATTACTTTTTATTTGATATTAGATTATCTTTTTTTGCTCCTGTCATAAAGAGAGATCTAAGCAGAATGGAACATCATCGAGACAATCAACACAAAAATTTGATGTCACTGTCATGTGATGCTGTGAGGTGGAACTTAATGCTGATTTATGCTGATGCCAACAACAGTCCTTACTGATAAACCCATGATGTTTACCATTATATTCATTTATATGTGGCTTTCATTAGGTGAGTAAAAACATTTTGTTACCTTATCAATACTTAGTGAATAAGGCATACCTAAACTGTGCTAAGAATGTAGTTCTGACTTTTGTAACTTACATACAGCTTCATGCTCTATTATCACTGCTGAAAACTTCAGAACAGAAAATATGGCACACCTGGCATTGTTGACGATACCCACAGAAAGTCATTATCAGAATAAAACAGATTATTCTTTGATTCCACTACTGGCAGCACATTGGAACACTGATTTAATTGTGGATATAAAGGTTTTTCAGAAGGGTTTGGGCATAATTTCTAAAAGTCACAAGTTTGAAAAAACAATCACAATTATCTCAGAGGATTTATACTATCTATTGCACTATTTAAGTGTAAAGTGTATGTGCTCTTAATTATTATACTATATAAGGTTACTATTTAATGTTTAAGTCAGGGGTGCATACATTTCCTGTATTTATGAGTCTGTAATGTTTAAGTAGGAGTCACCTGGTGCCACAGGAGATGGGCCTCTTCCATAGATAGAAGAAGTAATGTTACACAAATGCCATATGGTTTGCTTTAGTATTTCAAATACAAAGCGACCTATATAAAATGTGTTGTCACAACCGATATTTATTTATCTCTCAAGCAAACCATGGTGCTTGATATGAAACTGTACTGTGTAGTAACCCTTTTTAAACAAGAATAGAGTGAGCAGAGATTCCTTCATCATCTTGACATCATTGCTATTTAATAAACAACAAAATTTTGGTGTCACATACTTCGGACATGCTGTGGCCATCGCATTAAGGGAGGAAAGGAATTAATACATATTATAGACATGACTGGAATTGTTTAGAGAAAAAGATGAATCCTATAGAGTGTACAGTGCTTTCTTTCTATGTGTGTGTGTGAAAGGCTGCAGCATAGTTGTTTGAGGTGATGTATGTTAATGTGATATACTGTATTTCATATTGGACAAAATGAAATAGGTTGTGGTTAAGAACGAGGGATTTATTAAGCTTTTATGGAAATATATTTTTTCTTTTACTGTTAAAATAAAAGAGCTTCAAAATGAGGACTTTATGATTTTAAATAAATATTGAGACTCTTTTTGAGGGGACACTTAAAGATTTAAAATATACAGTATAAGCCCCAATAAGGACTATGTGATTATGAAGTTGAGACTACTGAGAATATTGTGTGCATGGAGTAACGAAAAATAAGAACATAGAAAAATAAACAAATGTACTACTATTATTAAAAAGGTAATGGGAAATATAGTTAGAGGGTAATCATATACTATTGGGAGACTCAAGATGTTATAAGAGTGAAATAAACTGAAATTTCTATATTAATGTATGGTATGAAATTATAAATTTGGGGGAAAAAAACATGTCTTAAAGATAAAAGTGACCTAACTTTTGGCGGATATGGTGTGTTAATGATATTGAATTGCTTATTATGCTTTAAAAAAGGACCTTCAATAAGGCATTGAATTTTTGTCCCTGTCTTCCCCTATTAGTGGTGCATGAGAGCTGGGGCAGAAAAGACAGAGACACAGGCAAAAGACATCTGGCTAGTGCGTCACATGGAATGAGGTATGCTGA
>JAUZSU010169906.1:0-13241 GCA_034780255.1 Parotocinclus maculicauda | reverse complement strand
AAAGCCCTGTGGGTGGCAGTAGAGGGCTGGGGAGAAACTCAAGAGTTTTCGGGTAGTGATAGCAGAGACGAAGAGTTTCTTCACAGATATTACATATTGTACACGTTCTTTGGTCCGATTAAGCGAAATTTTATCCAAATAAGTGAATAACATTACATAATAGGATTTGTTTCGGTACTTTAGGATTTGGTCCAAATAAGCGGCTGGTCCCATTAACCGGAATCTACTGTACATTGATCAAGGGCTCAATAACAAATTAAATTTAGCCTACAGTGTTCTGATACTAGATCAATAATAGTTTATAGATAATTAGATATATTAATAATAATACTATTATCATAAACTATAGCTGCTACCGTAAACCTCCCCAACTACCCCCCCCCCATCAATTTCCCCCATACACTTACCACCTGACTAATATTTTACATTTATGTCATTTAGCAAACACCCTTGTTCAGAGCGACTTACAGGTAATACATTCTTACAAGCCAAATAATTTTGGGATTTTGGGATTTGAACCCTGGACCTTCTAGTCCATAGTCCAGTACCTTAACCACTAGGCCACCACAGCCCATCGTCATACTTGTATCAACAGAGTTAAGAATTAAAAAAAAATGTAATCTGTATTTGACAGACCAAGATTATATTTTATTACGTGGCTATTAGCTTACTAACGTGTCTGCTCTGTTTGTTTATTCTTATGCATGCCTGCCAATCAGTCAAAACATTAAAGCCTGAGCACCTTTGACCACCAAATCCAATTTGTTCCACACCATATGGGTCCAGGTGGAATCTGGTACAGCACACATTCGACATGCACAAAACCATGTCAGCTGCACAATCAATAAATCTCTATCTAAATGCGTATGAGAGGGTTGTGTATCAGTATGCCCAAAACAACTCCAAATACACCACAAATTAAGTACAACCATTGTCCTGTCCATTGCGCTGTGCAAACTTTCCACCAATGTTTAAGTGCAATGTGAGTAGGAGGGCAGTGTGCAGCGGGGGAAAGGGGAGGGAACAATCATGATTAAGCATGGTACAAGTGAACCAGTCATAGTGTAAGTGCACTCTGAGTCACTGCTTACTCCACCCCCTCAGCGATTCATGGAAAGTCCTATACTTATTGTAAGATTGTCTGTTTAGTAGTTTCTTTGTAAGCATAATAAGCAACAAAAAACAGTGTGGAGATATTTTCCACCCACAATCTCATTTGTCTTACTGACCAACTTCCAAACTAATACTGTTAACACTGCCCTGCTGCAAGTTATATCAATGACATTCTAAAAAATTACATATGCTTATAACCATTGTCAGTGCTAGCTAATACTAAATGGTTAATACTGTTCTGCATTCTACAGGTCTATGTAGTGATAGTCATGTTTTCACACTCACAAAAAACACTGTCTAATTGCAGTTTGTGTGGGTAGGGGACACCATATACACACACACACACACACACACATGTATATACACACACATACACATAATATATATATATATGTGTATGTGTATATATGTGTGTGTATATACACACACAAAAAATATTATGTACACAAAATATACCAAGTTACTGAAGGTCAGAAGGCCTGTGTCTTGAGTGAGTAGATTAGAGCGGAAGTTTCCTCCACTTAGAGAGAGAAGCACTCCAGAGAGAGGTAGGTCATCATCTACTTGCCTAATCTGAAAAAAAAACTACAATTATTAATAAATGTTCTAAAGTGAACAGGCATTCTACCTATTTAAAGAAAATCAATGACAAACACGCTGTATTTACTATCATTAAAAACAACAAAATGTAATATTTCGGTAGTATGAGACTGTGTAGGGACGAATGTATTATTAAATTGTACAAGGGTATGAGGTGTGTTGCAAATAATGCATGCATTACCTCAAAAGTAATGTCTGCCAGGGCAAAGGCCTTAAAGTCTTCTGGTTTACCTTCCACTGGCGTCAAAACAAAGCCATCTTTACTAGCACTGACATCATACTGCAAATCACTGTGCAGGGGTCCAACACTGGTGAGAGGACCAAATGTTTTTGTTGAGATTTTAATTGATATACCGACACAAAATTGTGAATTCAAATTAATAATGATATATAGTTTTCAAAACTGTAATCATAAAAATCTGGTACTATCAATTGTCTTCACTTAATTAGTTAACAGAGTCCAGCTGTATGTAACTTAGTCTTAGTATAAATATGCCTGTTCTGTGAATGCATCAACGGTTTGATAGAGAACACTAGTGAACAAACAGCATCATGAAGACCAAGGGACTCAGACAGAGAAAGTTGTAGAGCAGTTAAAAGCAATATTAGGTTATAAAAACATATCCCAAGCTTTGAGCATTCCAAGGAGCACAGTTCAATCCATAATCCAAATAGGAAAAAGTATTCAACAACTGCAAACCTACAAAGACAAGGCCGTCCACCTAAACTAACATATCGAGCAAGGAGAGCACTTTTCAGAGAAGCAGCCAAGAGGCCCATGGTCACTCTGGAGGAACTGCAGAAATCCACAGCTCAGGTGGGAGAATCTGTCCACAGGGCAACTATTAGTCATGCACCACACAAATCTGGCCTTAATGAAAGTAAATTGTTGAAAGAAAGACATTAGTGCTGTTTGCAGTTTGCCACATGGCATATAGGCAACAGCAAATGTTGAAGAAGGTGCTCTTGTCAGATAAGACCAGCACTTTGTGTGATGGAAAAGTAGCACTGCTCTTCATCCTGAACATACCATCCTCACTGTGAAAACACGGTGGCAGCATCATATTGTAGGGATACTTTTCTTTAGCAGGGACAGGGAAGCTGGTCTGAGATGATTGGTAAATGCAAGGCAATCCTGCAAGAAAATCTGTTGGAGGCTGCAAAAGACTTGAGACAGGGAATCTGGCTGAGCTTGAGCCATTTAGCAAAGAAGAACGAGCAAAAACCTCAGTCTCAAGATGCACAGAGCTGGAAGAGACTCCAAAAGACTTGTAGCTGTAATTGCAGTAAAAGGTGTTGATATAGAGGAGCTAAATACTTCGAAGTTTGTGGTTGTAAGGTGACAAAATGTGAAAAAGTTCAAGTGGTGTGAATACTTTTATAAGCCACTGTAATTCAGAAATTATTGTTTCAATAATGACAAGCTGTCCTGACCCAGATAATATCACCATCACTTTTCATAGAGGGGATTAGGTTATTTTCCGTTTGTACAATGTGACTGACTTTGGATTAGTGAAGTCAAAATTTGTAGAGATTGTAACCTTTCACAGCATGATGTGCATCAACAACTCTTGTTGTAATGATGGTATAAGAGGATGTATGAAGTATTAATTGCTTGGGTGTTAATCATTTTGACATGCAAGCACTGTCAAATAAGTTTTGCTATTTTTAAATTAACTGAACACTTAATGGTTAATTTTTAAAAAATATTTTCAGTGTAATGTAGACAGAATTAGACTTGTTTGTAAGTGCAGCGAAATGTACAAGTTTAACACCAATCTGTCTGTTGTTCTGAAAACCTTCAGTATGTCACTTGTGCTACATTCTAAACAGGATGCATGTCTTATGCAATGTGTGTGTGCATGCATGTTCAGTACCTGTAGGTTCCCCATTCATCAGTTTGTACAGTAATGAGAGGTTCAGTAGCGCCATTCTCTTTAACGGAGATCTCAACATCCTCCAGGGCCGGAGTCACTTGGCCCTGCAGGAAGAGCCCTGCGCGGCCCATAATATGTACCATCTGACCTGGACAGCTCTCTGGTAAATTCAATTCATAGGCTGTGGTTCAGTGTGCTAATTAAAACAATGTTTTATTTTGATGCTAAAGCAACACAATAATAACAAATAAAAAAATACAATAAAATAAATAAAAATCATTCTGTTACAACCCCTTTTTGACACAAACAAAAACAGAAACCTATAATAGCCTTCTATTAGCCAAACTAATTTAAGATTTAAGAACTGAGGTTAACCGCTAAAGTGTTTTGTGGTCAGACTAAATAAATGTGAAATTAATCTATAAGGCTCCATGAACGCTGAATGCTATATACTGGTTTTGAAGCAGCATATACTGCCAACAAGACAAAAGTACAGCCTTGCTTATTTCTGCAAGGCAATGCACATATTACAATAGCACAACTCTGTAGTAAAACAACTTAGATGATAAATATGATTCAAGTCAAGCCAAATTTATTTATATAGCGTTTTTTACAATGGAGCATTGCCTCAAAGCAGCTTTACAATCTTATATTATCTTAACAGGCCAATCCCAAGTTGAGCAAACCTAGGACGATAGTGGCAAGAAAAAACTCCCTGAAAGTAGAAGGAGGAAACCTTGAGAGGACCAATATTTAAAAAAAGACTCATCCTCCTTGGGTGGCCTAGATGTTAGTCAAGTAATATATAAAAGTATGTTAAAGTAATAGCAAAATTAGTAATATAATAAATTTGCCTGCAATCCAGACCTTAGACATTGAAAACATTTGGTGCAAATACTGTAATACCACAAATACCACAAAAAAAGCGTAGTGTTGTTAAAAGAAGGGAGCATAAAGCACAATGGTAAGAATTTTCTGAAAATGTATTGCTGGAATCAAATTTAAAATGGGCATAAAAGTTATTTTAAAAAAATCTATGGTTCTTAGTTTAAAAATTATATGTGGTGTTCGCACAATTTTCAATCAAACACAGCAACATGGCTCAAGTTGGCTACTTATTCACAGTCTCCGATACGTTCGTCTCATTCGCAGTGTCTTTTTTGCCGGTTGAAGTTACCTCCTTATTCTTAATCCTGAATCAGCGAACAGCTGTAACTGAAAGAGTGCGATCACCATTCTCTATTTTATATGCAGATGCGGTTTTTGCACACTTGCAGTCATAAGGACGATGGAATTAGAACGTGCTATGTTAAACATACCACTGTGACTGTAATGTATGAGACCGAGGTAATTAAATATTTAATTTCTAATTTATTTATTTATTTTTTAAACCTACAGGTCTTCCGTTTATTTCAACTGCATTTAATTGCAAGTAGATGAATGCTAAACAAATATTTGAGTTTTAAATTATATTTACTCTTTGACTTTAATGTGCATTGTTTTTGGGTGACTAAACGATTTAAAAATAATAATAATAATAAAAAAACCTGTTTTTAGTCTGGCCCAAAGTGATTAAGCATTTTAAAAACAACTGGTAACTTGGTATGAGCATCACAGTAAATTAATAGGAGAGTAATATTCCAGAGTGATATTAATGAATTCACTTTGGTACAGGTAAATTACTTATCTCTTATAGAGTACCAGTCCTTAATTGTAAGAAAAACTTGTTTTGGACTGTGAATAAGTAGCCAAACGAATCGAAGACTGCAAATAAGTAGCCATAGCCATAAGTAACATAGCAGGTATTGCATTCTATTTTTATTTACATCTCGCACTGCATCCCAACTTTATTTTTTCCAGAAATGAGGATTTACTAAAAACAATTCTGGAGATCACAACTCCAAAAAAATTTTTTAAAGTTTATTTTTGCTTTTGTAGCTACATTAAAACATAAATGCGAGACAAAAATCATGAAGCTCAGTGACTCTAACCTCCAGTGATGGTGGCTTCTACTTCAGGTGGGTAGAAAAGAAGCTCTTTAGATGAAGGGGTTACTGTTATCTTCTCACCAGCCCTAAAACAGATATCACATTGGTTTCCATGGGTAACAGAGGGAAATTTAAAAGCACCACTACCCTTTTAAACCAGTCCGTTATTCTAATAAATGACATGATCTTATTACAAAAAAAATAATGAGTACAAGACTGCTAATATCAAAAGTCATCATAAATGTTTAGTGCAAGGTGAAGTGAAAGGTGCAAGAACGTGCCCGATTTCACCTGTGCTTGAAAGGTGAGGTGAGGGTAAGGGAAGAGCATTTACATTAAGAATACTGGAGAAAATGGTAATACAGTGAAAAACAACAGTATCAGGACAGGAAATCAGTCTGAGGAGAGTCAGACAACAGAATTACTGTTAATACAGCAATCCCGGAGGAATTCACCTGACAAGCATTGCTGTTTCAAAGACTCTCGCCAAGTTGTCAGGCATAACAACATGTCCTTTGGCAAAGTCAGCCAAGATTTTACATATGGTTATAACTTAACCAAAAGGTTTATAAGGATAAATGTGTCTGCTAAATGACTACTGACTATGAAAATTCACTGTTTGCTTACAATCTTATTGTGACAAGTGCAGTTGTAACAAGATAAACAATGAGCTGAGCTGAGAATGGTCACAACCTTTGGCACATTGGTAAGAAAGTTTAACAGCTCTCACCTTGCCCAATAGGAAAACTCATAATGAAAAGGCTCAACGAACTCCTCTGGTTTCTCCTCCAAAGGTGCATCCTTATCTTCTGCTCCTCCTCCTCCCTGCTCCTTCTCATTTTTGCGTGCAGCAATCTCCAATAGCTGTTGCTCTCGCACTTGCTCCTCAGCTGAATGCAGAGGCCCCAAAACCAGTGCCGGCTCACTTTCAATTGAGGACCTAAGATGGAGAGGGATGTGTGTTCCATCTTAAAGCACATATATTCTCTAAAAAAAAGCTGGGTACTTCTTAATTATATTACACTCTCACTCACTTGATAGTAACTGTGACATCCAGCATTTTGTCTGTTGTGATAAGGCCAGTCATGTGATGTCTGACAGCAGTTAAAGTCAAAATGCTGGGTGCAGACCTGGAAAAAAATAAAAATAAATAAAAAATAATTATTAAATAAATAAAAAAAAGAGCACAAAATTTGAAATCAGAGACACACCTTGGCTACAATATTATGACCAGCAATCGAAATATAATCAGGAAAAAGCAGAGACACTTTCCATCCATGCATTCCAGGCGACAGTTTTAAGAGAGGTAGTGACTGGCTCATGTTCAGATAAATTACTTTTCTCAGCCAGCTTGTCCTTGTATATATATATATATATACACGAATACTAGAAGTGTCCCAATACCTTGGGACTGGTGTTAAGGCATTAGGGCTGGGTGATTTTGTAGCAGACTGTGGTAGCCTAGCACTTAAGGGAATGGACTCTAGACCTGATGGTCCAGGGTTCAAATCTTACCATCCTACCATCCTGCCACAGTTGGGTCCTTAAGCAAGGCCCTAAACCCACCATTGCTTGAACTGTAAGACTGTATAAGCTGTACGTCGCTCTGAATAAGGGTGTCTGTTAACTGCCATAAATGTAAATATTGCTGGAAAATGTATCAATTTTTTCCAACAATATCAACACAAGGAAACAATGAAAACCACACACAAGTTTATTAAAAAAATATATGATTTGTTTGTTTTTCTCCTTGTGGCTTGGTTATATTCAAAACCTTCTTTAGACGAGTATGTGTTTTTCCAAATCATGTTCAAGCAACTAAATTTACCACAGGTGTAGAAACATTTCAAATATGATCAAGAGAAAGCTGAGTAAAATTTGATGATCAACAAGTACCGAGAATGATTCAGCACCCAAATAATACCTTGGCTGTTCTTGTGGGGGTCCTGATCATTAAAGAACAAAGTAAAAAGGACAAACAAAGTATGTAGAGAAACAGATGTACTACAGTCTTGAATTGTAACTACAAAGTGTATCTATATGACGAATCAACAATAAGTGTAGAAACAAGCAAATGTACTTGTGTGGTTGGTGAGTGTAGATTACATCTTTATGGAAAGTATGAAAGTGTCAGCCAAACTGCATAAATGTAATTTACCAATAATATCACAAAAGTAGCTATAAAAATACATTCTTCAAACAGAAAAATGACTAGGAAATGGTCACACAATCCTTATTGATGTAACGTTTGATATACAAAAAATGTGAGCAGTATATAATACAGGCCCTTAAATATAGAATTCATCAGCAAAAATGTATACATACGTATTGTAAGTGTAGTAGTCCTGCTCAAACTGATGGCAGGAACGTGGGGTTACTTTGTACAAACCTACAATAATGTAAAAAATATCAGTATTTATATGAAAAGAATAACTATACCGTAACCTACAACACAAGCAATCTCACTACATACCTGGTTTTGACAAACAAAAGCGATTGACCCCCTTTGAGAGATTGTAGACACCAACATTCTCAGGTGTGCTGCCATCTTGAAAAAATTCCTTTAAAAGAACCAGAGAACAGACATAATATAACAACATCCTTGCTGCTGGAGTAAGATATAATCGCGAATAATCGCTAAAATATAAGCGAATGACTGGCCACTCACTAGGACGTGAGCCTAGTTCTCACCAGAGTAATGGCATGAGATAGGGTGCAGCGTAGCATGTAACCAGTCTGTCTAAACTCCACTCCTTCCAGATTTGCGTCTGACACCTCCAACTCCACAGACTTTTGCTTCCAGCACCATTCCTCATGATTGATGGCCACTACAAATGTCAACACTTCAATCTTAACAAGTATGGTGCAAGATCACTAGATATTTTGCCTCAAACACTAAAGAACTAGTGTCCAAGTAAACTATAATTCATTATTTATACACTACAGTTTGCAGCAATCAAATTAGGACTGTTGTGTCTTTGTGGTTATAGTGCTGGACTAAGGACCACAAAGTTCTGTATTCAAACCACACCTCTGCCAAGCTGCCAGGATTGGATCCTTAAGCAAGGCCGTTAAGCTGCAAAACTCTTTAGTACTGTAATATGTAGTTTGAGAGACAGACCATACATCATCCTGAATGCAAACATTAAAATTCACACAACTATCATTACTGACCCTTTTCTATAGGCAGGGCGGTTATATATAATGCCTTCTTCATACCTTTGTACTTCCCAGGCAAGACATCACTGAAGGAGAAGCTGAGGACATCACTATTACCAGACAGCTGGATGTGCTGCCTCTCCCCCTGCCTGCTCACAGGCTGCAGAGTTACCATTAAATCTCCACATGCATCTGCCGAATTCAAATCAGAAACAGTATTTTCAACCAGAGGTGAAAATGTATGAAAAATATAAATTTTACAACAATAACACAGCTTCTAGTATACAGAATTTAAAATGTTTCCTATTACAACTATTATTAAAATTTCAAAACTTTCCTCGGCTTCTCTTAGTTTATTAATGGAAAAAGACAAAAATCATTGGTAAGGAACTCGAGTGCTTCTGGTTACTTTCAAATGTAAGAGCCTTCTACACTGTTCACAAAAATTATTGGATATTTCAAAATGAATATGATCCCTGCTGGACAATCTGATCCTGTTCCTGCCCCATCACTGTCGGTGTGTTTTGGCAGTCTTGGGTGACCATACTCTTTATTGAACAGTTAATATGTGGCACTCTCACCCAGTTTGACATGTTTCTGTTCACCCCATGAATATATCACTTGCTACTCAATTACCATAATTGAGTTTGCATCTCATTTGCATAATCAAACAACTTTTGACCTTTCATTTGCTTTTCTGATGATCTTGTTTATTACAATGCATTATTAAATTATCAATCAGCATGTCTGAATTTGTTATTTATTCCTTGATTTTACATGATCCCATCATGTTTGCATAAGATTCCCAGAAAGCTCTGATCTATGTTTTAAATGTCATGCAAAGACACTTTAATTTACTATTTTGGGACTTAAAACAAAAAGTTAAAAAAGATGCAAACTCAATTATCATGAGTGAGTAGCAAGTGAAACAGAAGCATGTCAAACTGGACGAGAGTGCCCCAACATTGACTGTGTGAATTGCAATTGAATCAAATTGCCTATGCAGTTGGTCTAACTTGTAAATACATAATTACATCCATAACTAATGTCCTTCTGTAGTATTGAAGCTAATTACAATAAAAAGTAAATCCAGTTTCTTGTGGAACTTTGAGTTGTTTGCAAATACATTTTAAACATCTTTACATTGCTACTGTGACATTAAGTGATTCTATATACTATTAAGAAGTAAAAATACAGGATTTACCCAAGCAAGAAACAGAGCCAGAGATGGCCGATACAAACTGGGTGAAAAGCAGGTCAGTGAGAGGATGATCTTCCATTGAGATCTCAAGTGATTGCGGTTGCAAAGCGAGGCCTGCCTTGATCTCAGCCTCTGATAAGATCACCTTTGTAGACAAAGTAATAACAAAAATATTGGCATTAGAACAGATTCAGGATTGTATCTATACTTCTCACAAAGATTAGTGGAAAAAAGAAAAAATAATTGTGAGCAGTATATCAAAAATCCAAGCAATCTAAACTATTATACATTGCCTATAGAAATATGCACAATAATACTTCTCCAAACCTTATAACGCTTACCTGTCACATTGCACTTCGGAACGTTAAAAAAAAAATCAACCAAACTTTTTACAGCCGTATTTACAAATAACCCTTATAATCAAAGTAAAAACAAAGTAAAAATTCTGAACAATTATTAGAAGCTCTTTAGTTAAACAGCTGGGTTGGAAAAGTGATCAGCCTCCACCGGACGTCAACTGTAGTGATACTCATAAATTCAAAATAAAACAGGATGTTCTTCTAAGATGCCACCAAGTCACAGTCAGAGGAAAGATTTTGATAACATGGCAAAAGGTTTTACGTCTGATGAGACCAACACTTAATACTTATTAAAGCACTGTGTTTGCACAAAGCCTGTTCAAGGGGCATTTCTCTACAACAACGCTGCCAAATGCACTGATTAGGGGATGTTAATGCCTGAACTATTACCTGTACACTGTAGTGTCCTGGTTTGGCTTGGAAGCAAAACATCCCATGCTGGTCACTCTCAATCATGCGGATCACAGCCTGGTCCCGTCCTTGGCCAGAGAGAGTGACTTTATAGAGACCCAAGTGTTTTATGCCCTCTGGGAGATAGGCAATTGAGATCTGACCACAAATGCTGAATCTGGTGTTAAACAAATAACACAATATCAGGTTTACCATCCATAGGGTGACGTTTGTGTTTTTTGCCATGTGATAAAGAACTAGAGTGAAAGTGCAAGAGGATAAATAGGACCACCCCAGATTATGTCCTATGCAGGTGGTGTATCATTCTCAGCAGTGACGGAGTACATTTACATGCACTCAATAATCAGTTAACTGCAAAAAAATTTAATCCGATCAACAAGAACACAAGCACTTGGGTGTCGTCACTTTTCCAAGTAACTTCTTTAATCTGAGATATGTTAGAAATGTTTCTTCTTGAGCAGCATTTGATAACAGGATCAGCACACCAGTGCCACAAACACAGCCACACTAATGACGAGGACGTGCACTAAAGAGTCTCTTAAACAAGAGTCTGTTGTATCGCACACTACTATACTGCTTACAAAAATTAAGAAATAATGGAATATCCCCCAATTTTTGTGAGCACTGTAGTAAGAGTACTAGGATGTTTTGCTTGTCTTCAGCGTTCTAGTTCTTCACAGTAAGTGCGAGCTGTTTGCAGATTACACTTCTCACAGAAATTAGGGGATATTTCAAAACAAGTATGAAGCGATTAAAAAAAAAAAAAGAAGCATTTAATCTTTTTAGTTCGTTTTTTTTATTAAACAAACAAGAACATTAGAAAAGCAAATTAAAGTTGAAGAAAGTTGTTCTATAATGCAAATGAGATGCACAAACAACTTATTTAAATTGTGAAAATGCTCTATATAAAAGGCTGAAGGTGTTGGACTGCATGCCCAGCAACCAATGGTATGCATTCCATTATCTGCTAAACACGATAAAACCCGTAGAAGGTGGGCTGATGAGCATCGTCATGGGACCTGTAATAAGAGGTGGAACTGTCCTTATTTCTGATGAGTCATGGTTCACTTTGCAGTCTGACAATCATCGTGTCCTGATCTGCTGTGAATGAAGAACACATGATAATCCACGTTTCATGTAAGAAAGGGAATCCTTTGGTGTCCGTGGTGGTGGAGTCATGGTTTGGCCTAGCATCAGCATTGGTGGTCATACCGAGCTACACGTCATCAGAAATGGATCACTGCTGTTGTCATCTACAGAGATGAGGTCCTGCTTCCTATAGTGCTACCAAATGCTGGAGCAGTTGGAAACAACTTTTTCATGGATGATAATGCAAGGTCCCACTGTGTGCATCTCAACAACAACATGAGGTAGTAATCATGGACTGGCCTTCATGTTCTCCAGACCTGATCATCACACCTGAAATCTTTCAAACCATCCAATGCCTCCCACAACACTTTCTGAGCTGGAAGAAGCAGCAAATTATCCCATACAAACTGCTGGACAATCCTCTTCATGCCTCATCACTGTTAGTGTGTCTTGGCACTCTTGGGTGACCATACACCCTATTAAACAGGCAATGTGTGTCACTCTCATCCAGTTTGACATGCTTCTTTTCACTCACCATGTCACTAGGCTTCAAACCTGCACACACTACAGAGACAGCCCTCTTAGCTGTCACTCAGAGACTGCATACTAGATCATCTGATCACTACCATCTGTCCACATACTACTAGACCTCTCGGCAGCGGTTGACACAGTCAACCATGAGACTCTTCTGTCCATCCTCACGGGTCTCGGAATCCAGGGAACAGCATGGCGGTGGTTTGCTTCCTACCTAGCTGACAGGTCATATCAGGTATCGTGGAGAGGATCCATCTCCTCATTCTGCAAACTGACCACTGGTGTCCCACAAGGTTCAGTGCTTGGTCCACTCTTTTTATTCCTCTATATGGCTTTTCATATCACTGCTATGCTAATGCAACTAATTCTGTCCTTCCCTCAGTCAGACACCCAGGTCTCTGCCAAGATGATATATATAGCTGACATATCATCATGGATGGCAGATCACCACCTTAAGCTAAATCCTGGCAAGACAGAAGTAATACTCTTTCCAGGTGACACTTGTCCCCACCAGGACCTTGTTCTCTCAGTTGGCAAGGCTAGAATCTCCTCCTCTGTTGTGGTACACAGCTTGGGGGTGACTATGGACAACCAACTGTCCTTTTCTTCCCACATTTCTAACATCTATTGGTCGTGTCATTTCCTTCTTTACAACATCAGAAGGATCCGTCCATTTCTTTCCGCAGAGGCAGTCCCTTGTCATCTCAAGACTGGCCTACTGTAACTCTCTTTTAGCGGGGTTACCTCTGACCACTATCTGATCCTTTCAGCTGATCCAGAAGTCAGCTACAAGACTTGTGTTCATTGTACCCAAGTTCACATACACACTACACCACTGCTCCGATCTCTCCACTGGCTCCCTGATGCCTACCCTTTGCCCCGGATAGATGATGCCCTAGATGGGTTGAAT
>JAUZSU010169895.1:0-13241 GCA_034780255.1 Parotocinclus maculicauda | reverse complement strand
AGTTCTCAGTCTCGTTGTTAACACACAAAGAGAAATTACAGAAAACAAAACGCAAAATTCAGAACAAAATGGCTCTGGCAGGCGAAAGTCAGTTTTAAATGTGATTTCTCGTGGCACTAAGAACGTCTTTGACACTTTTGGCAAACCTCTTTCTCAAGTTCCCAGAGTTTTTATTTAGAATAAGGCTGTCTTTTGGTTCTTTCTCTGTGAGTTTTTGTCCATTGTTAATACTGCATACACATTTTCTGTGTTCTGCTCGTATTCTAACAAAGAGACAGATAAATAATTATATATGATCATTATGCTGTTGCTGAATGAAAACTAATGGCCACTCAACACACCTTGGATGGAGTTCAGACCAGGTTTTAGGAATTTAATCTGGAAATCTTTTAATTCCAAAGAATTCACAGGCGCTTCTGTACAACTGTGGACTAATTTATTCAGTGTGTTCACTATTATTTTACATGGTGGTACAGATGATCAAAATAATAAGTAAGTAATAAACCTTGGACCTATAGTTAGAAATCTCTCTTTTAACCCAGAAAAGCCTGTTGTTGGATGGTTTCTCTATTTTGGATTATTTTCTGTAAACCCTAGAGACGACTGTGCGTGAAAATCCCAGTGGATCAGTTTTTGTGAAATACTCCGCCCGTCTAGCACTAGGGGTGTCACGATACACATAGTGATATTCATTTTTTTCGATATGGTGGTTTCGATATGATACGAGCTGTGAATCGAATACATTAAAATGTTTTAAAAATTATTTGCAACTATCAGCAGAGCAAAAGAGAGTACTGTAGTTTTATAAGACATCTTGTGACATGGTGTATAACAGGTGTGTTACTATGACGACACCCGAGCAGTGTTTTGAGCTACTGGGGGAAAAAGGTAATTCTATTGTTTTGGTTAGCCTGCTGGACGATTAGCTGACTGTGAAATGGTTAGCGGAAAGAGCAAGACTGAGCTGGAACAACCAAAATCACCCTCGTATCTCCTGTGTAGGAATATTTTGGTTTCCCAGTCAGTTACAACAAAGAATGGTGGACAAAACAGTAACTGTGGGTAAACTTTGGTAATCAAACATCGGTGCTAATACTTTCAATATACAAACTCATTTGCAGAGACACCGTCCAAACATGTCACTTACCAGAGCAAAGAGAAAACACGAGTCACAGCATTTAAGCAGCCGCTTAAGTACCGATAGTGAACGAGCAAAGCTAATTACTCGCTCCATAGAGAAGTTTAGAGCTTCTGATTTGCAGCCCTACTCTGTTGTAGATGATCCAGGATTCCACTTTTTGCTGGTAATTGAGCCTCGTTATGAAATTCCATCTCGCACTCATTTTTATGAAAACCTCTAGTACCAGTCATCCTTTCTAAAAATGGAGTTTGTATAAGAGTTTGTATTAAACTCTGTGACCTGTATATCAAAAAAATTTAAATAGAAATTAAAATCTTTTTCTTTCTCCATGTCGTATCGAAAATGTATCGCATTGTGAGATTTGTGTATCGTTTCACCCCTAGTTTGTGTATATATCGGACACGTCTGGCCCATATCAGATTTGTTTAGGTTCAGTATCAGGTCAGGGCATCAGTACTTTTTAATTATCTGAAATGTTAATAATATGTTTAATTTTTATATAGCGCCTTTCTCAAACCCAAGGTCGCTTTACAGCAAGTATTAACACACAAAAAATAAATAAATCAGTTGTTGGATCAGGTGTAGCTGATTCTTGGTTGGAATGATTTCCCGGATCATGTGACCCACATTTAGGAAGCTTTTAAGAGGTTACATGTCATTTAATTCTTAACAAAGGTTTATTTTTGGAAGCTTTTAAGAGGTTACGTGTAATTTAATTCTTTACTAATGTGTATTCCTGCCCTTGTTTTTTTGTTCTTCAGGTTAATAAACAAGCTACAGCCGGGAGCCATAAAGAAAATAAACCACTCGCAGTTGAACTGGCATAAGGTAACTCCGCTGCTCCTGTTTTCACCCCACTTCTGATCCTTTATTGTTAAAAGCATTCCTTCCTCAAAACCAGGAGTAACCTTGTATCGACTTCAGTCTGTACAGCCTTTGTTTGTTCTGGAATCATTCGAGCCCGTTCGGGTCCATAGTCTGATTTTTATCTCATTCTAAAACGCTGATGGAGGTCACCACATAACACCTCCCTTTGTTTCCTCTGTGTCCTTCCGTAGTTGGAGAACCTTGGGAATTTCATCAAGGCGATCCTCAGCTACGGACTGAAGCCCAATGACATCTTCGAAGCCAACGACCTCTTTGAAAATGGGAACATGACTCAAGTGCAGACCACCTTGCTCGCCCTGGCCAGCATGGTACGTTCAGTCTGAGCCTCTGTCCACCTCAGAGCAGGGTGAAACTCCTGTTTAACAAATGAATCAGTGAAGTATTGAGCTTGACCAGTAAGCTTTCTGGTCAACCAACCTGCAAATTAACACAAGGCTGTATTTCCAGAAGAGTCATTCTGTGCTGAGGGCAGCTCTTTGTGTGCTTAGTGTTACATGAACACATCAGAGCACCATGAAGTCATGCAGCATGGTCATCAGCAAACCAACCATGTTATCACGCTCAGTACAGCTGCTCCTTCGGGTCTTCTTTCTACACACTAAGCAGTTCCCTGTGGTTCCTAATGTTTACCACAAGGTTTCTTAATGAATTAGTAACAGCAAAGTCACCAACGCAGCCCAATGTTACCAAATCCAAAAATGGCCCAAAACTCCTCGTTAAAGGTTTGAATATGCTTTTAAAGTGAACTGGTCCTGGAATCCGTTTGAATTTGGATTAGTTTGAAACAGGCATCCAGGCATAAGGCTGGGTCCTGGAGGGAGCGACGTGTAGAACAATTTAGGTTTTGAATGCAGTGTAAGGTGATAGCTTTACTTTATGTATCGTAATTTCTTGTGAAATTACCATTTATATTTACGTTACTGAACCATAAAATGAACCATGGTCGGTGAGCATTTCGATTATCGGCCTGTTTCGCAGAACGTGAACGTTAAAGCAATAGAACACGAGAGGTCGTGTGTTATCACGGCTATGATTCATGATAACATCACGGCTGTGATTCGGTCATCATTCGCGATAACACACGACCTCGAGTGTTCTATTGCTTTTATACAACTTTTTTTGTTGTTGTTGTTTTTTTTTATGAAAAAAAATTAAGAAAATAAATCAAACAACATCAAGAAATTCATAATAAATATGCTTTAATAAGGACGGAGCCTTTCGCCAAAAAGTAGTTCCACAACAACAGATCCATATACGGAATACAGCGTATAGTTTATACAGGCTAACACCACGAACGTTAACTTTAAATCAAAATTTGGATTAAGCGAAGATTAAGCGGAAATGATTTGTAAATATTAATCTGCACACTTCCATTCATCGTGCAGTTAGGAAAAAAAGGCTGTTCTGCTCTGAGGACTCCGCTAGCGTGGGTCTCCAGTAGCTTTTTAATGAGCTTTCAGACCTGTAATTAATAAGGGTATTTTGAGATAATATATACTTTTTATGGTCATTTGATAACTGGACAAGCATATTGTAATCATTCTCACCAGTTTTCAGTAACGGACGTTTGTGTGTATATGTAGGCAAGGCGTCCGCGGAGTGATACAGCTTTAGTGTAAGACAGCCGTGCTGTTATCACGTATATCAGCACGGCTAGAACACTTCTCAACCAATCAGATTGTGAGTTCGGAACTAACTGTTGTATAAAATGTGGAACAGACTACTGGTTTGAAGGTCACATTTTCACTTGTGTCAGTGTCACGGTGACTTGCAGTGTTTTGGTTTCAGTAATCAACTTCCAAAAATGCTCCTATTATTAGAGACCCACAGAGCACAAAGCCACTAGCTAAGGAACAAGTAACATAAGAAATCAACAGCACTACCACACAACTGCTGATGCTGAGCGTCTTTGAATGACAATCATTGTTTACCATCATAAGATACATAGTTCTGTTAAATAGAGGCTGAATGTGCGTTGCTTTGCATTCTCAGTCTTCTGCATTCTCAGGCGATTGCTAGATAAAACACTTTCATCTAACTACCACTCTGTGTTGATTACTGGATGTTATTCTATGACATGATCTTTAATGACAACTGGATATGAGAACCACTTTGTCTTTGTACCTTATTATGTTTACAACTCTGTCAGTTTTGCATATAATCCAAAATGAATTTTGCCCAAACTATGGTTTAACTATGATTAGACCATGAAAACTCAATAAGTGTTAAGTTTGAAAGCTGTATTTTTCATTCCGAGCTGCAAAAGTTACACTTTGCTGTAAATTTGTTACAGGCTACAAATTCTCCTTTGAGAGTCTGCAGGTACTCAAAATTACCTGGTCCCCTCATAGGACTGCTTTACCAGCCTGCTTTGTGTCATACGCCACAGACACTATGTTTGGATTAAGGGCACACAAGCCAAGAAGACCATTAACATCATCAGTTTCCAAAACCATTCACTGGTATGAACATCACAAACTTATTCACTACAAATCAGGAATCACACTGCTGGCTTTAAGCCCAGAATTCATCTGCTGTTTTGTACACGTGGTTTGTGACATGTTCTAACACTTTCTAACTTTGTTCTTAAATAATTCATGAGAATTTAGCATTTGAGCGGTACACTAAACTGTTTGGTAAACAAGGTGTATCAAGTTTGAGTAAAAGTAAAGCTGTACTCACACTACGCATGGGTGCCTTGTACCCTGCCGAGGGTGTGGCTTTAATGACTTCAAACTAGGGGTTGGAATCCCAGGGCACCTCACGATATGATAGTATCATGATACATTGCCCACAATAACCATGATATCACGATACTGCGATACTTGATATATTATCATGATATCTGTGCAACTTGAGATTAAAATATCACTTAATTGGCAAATATGAGAAATCATGTATTAATTAATGCCAGTTTCACAGAATTTGTACAACACCTTAACATTGACTGTGACTCACTGACTGTCCCTTTCTGTGTCATCATTCTAACGTAAAATAGCTAATAGCCAGAAAATGTTCTTACTTATAAACGCAATCTAGATCTTCTTTTGTGTGATAAGCACTTTTAATTTTACATTTTGCTTTCTCATTGATTAGTTAAAAAAGACGAACCCAAAAAACTAATGATGTCATGGGTGCTTCGGTTTACTTAATACTTAATACAATAACATCACAATCCAAAAAAAAAGTGAAAAAGAAAACCTATGTGTACACAACCAAACTGAAAAAGCCAATAAGAATGAAATGTTGATACATTTGAAAAAAATTAGTACTCGTCCCTCCCGACCCCTCATTCACTTTGTTCAACCAAGAAGTCAGAGGTCACTCGGTGCACAGCTCAGTAGAGTTTGCGTCTGCTTGTTTTCTCCTTAACGCTATAATTTGGCTGTCTTCATTTAGATTGAGGTCAGAATCTTCTGCTGGCCTCTCTAACGTCAGTAAAATGCACCTGGACAAATGCAGCATAAACCCAGATGGCCTGTGTTCATTCGACCTATGAGGAGGATATGCGCAAAACATAGGAAAAGCAGTATCGATAAAGAGTGTTGTGTGATGTGGTTAGCAGGAAGATCCAAAAAGGATGTTATTACACTTAATGCCAAAAAGGATGTTGCCAAATTCTGGACAAACTGTGCCGATGTTCAAGACACTGGTGCGATTCTCACCTGACAGGACTGATTATTAAGGTCATTAAGGTCAGACAACCACAACCCAGTATTAGGAGGAAAAAATGACACATGAAACTACTTCTTTGTCTGTGGATCATACCATTCCTAGGGCTGAGTCAGATATTTACCCAATGTTCTATTACACAGAGTGAGAAATTCAATTACATGACTTCTTTACATGATGCATTGCTGTCGCTGATGAGTAGGTACATCTTCTAAATGCTGACAAGTCCATAGTTTGTATTAATATTTTGAAAAACACAGTGTGCCTAGAAAGTGAATCCATCCATCCATTATCTTCCGCTTAATCCACACGGTGTCGCGGCCCAACCGGTGCCCATCCGGTAACTCTGGGTGCAAGGGTCAACCCTAGACGAGGCGCCAATCCGTTGAAGGGCACACACACACTTACTAAAGGCCACTTTAGATACACCAATTAACCTAAACAAGCATGTCTTTGGACTGCGGGAGGAAACTAGAGTACCCGGAGTAAACCCACACAGACACGGGGAAGACATGCAGACTCTACACAGAACTGACCCAGGCTGATCCATCCTGGGATTGAACCCGGGACCTTGTTGCTGTGAGGCAGCGCTGCTACCCACCGAGCCACCGTGCTGCCCATAAATTAAGTCCCACTTTAACAAACCAGCCTATAAGAGGCTATTTTAAGGTTTATACAAAGCAAAAAGGACCCAGGTTTTATCGACGTTCCATCAATTCAATGTGAGCCCGGTGGGTGCCTAGCTACTTGCATTAATGTACAGTTAAACAAGTGTAATAAAGTGACCAGTGAGTAGATCCTGATCTCATGATATAAAATTACATATACTATTATAGAGGATTTTAGTCATATCACCAAGGACCAACTGTTTAGTTAAAGAACGCACTAAAAATCTTCAGCAATTAAATGCAAACTCCGCTCACCAGGTTGGTTTATTTATCTACCACTGGATAATTTCATTAAAGAGATTTAATTAGGTTTCAGATCAAAACTGTTTACCTCCTTACATCAGTACAAACCCTGTCTCGGTATACGGTTCTGATCATGCCTCTGACTCAGTAATCCACTCCCCAATGACGTCACAAAGACAAACCGGAGAACATTTTTTTTATTTTAGCGCACACCCTGCAACACACGCAATCGAAAGAACAGGATGATGTCACTCTAATCTTAAGTAATCTCAACGAAACGTGACGGCCGACCTGCCCAAGTGCTTTTAAACATCTGGCTCCATGGTGTGACTTAACAAGTCAAACAATAGAAGAACAGCCTTTGTAAGCAGGTTTTTATTTAATCAGAACATTTATGACACTGATGTTTAAAAAAAACTTGACAATGACATCAAAAAGTCCCAATCAAGGAACAACTATGTTACACAATACACAAGGAAATCTTTGTGCTATAAGCATGACCGCAGAACAAAGCCTAGGAACGTGATCATTCAGGTCTTCGTTTAAAAAAACGCTTCGAACTAATTTGGTTTTTTTATGTTTCTTGTATCTGGATTGTATTCTGATCTGTGACAATTTGCGCACAATTCGATTTTAAACAAAATGCAGCCTTTAGTCCCCTGCAATTAAAACCAATGGCTAGAAAGTTAAGTTTTGAAGGTTTCAAATTCTAAATAAAGTTCTAAAGTGGCTTTTCTTGTAGAAAACTTTAGTTTATACAAGTCTATAGCAATTCAAATGAATTTGAACGTTGATTTTAAATGTTTATAAGAGCATGGACTGTGGCATTATAAGGCGTAAGAAACTGAACACATAATATGATACTGTCAATGCACATTGTGACATTTTTGCATCGTGATGTATCGTTACACACCCACTCTTTATAGACAAAGGAGTCTCCAGTCATTTGGAACAAAATCTGATTGCTTTAAATCAGTTCAATACTAAATCCACTCCCAGTACTCATACCGTTACTTAAGACCACATCAGAGGACAAACAACTCCTCTTCCCCTCCCTCGGCTGACTAATAACACCATGCTTACAAAACTTCCCAGTCGAGTTCAAGATAATCTACAATGACTTCCTTTACTGGACTAAATAACGCAAACAGACATATATAGATACAATATATTTTTACATAACATATTTTTTTTATCTATAAACCCAGAGTTAATCACTCCTGCCATGACCCCTTACATCATGCACTGCCGACTTCCTCATCCGAATGTGGAACTGTACTGCACATACTATGCAACACTGGCTGGGAAAAACTTGAACTTGGTTCAATTATTACATCATTCTTCCAGGCTGCCCAAGGAGGTTCAGAGTCTTTTTGAATCTTGGTCCTCCCAAGGTTTCTTACTTAGAAAAATAAATTAAAATACATTGTTTCATTTATGGAGCCTTTTCTTGCCACTATCACACCAGGATTGCTTACTTAGTACTTTGGGGCAACATTTTTAAAAGCCTCGGTCGTAATACGCGTTACAGTAATAAATTAGATGTTGACTTGTTTTGAGTAGTTTGAGGTGGGCGGGGTTTCAGAAGTCAGGGTTGTGTGCCTATGGAGAACAGTTGGCGTAGCTCCTCTCCCCCAGACACAACCAATCGTGTGAAAGGCACTGCAGGGCCTAATAATTCAGTACCTGCTTGAGACGGAGTACCTGGCTAGTTCAACCAACCAACAAACTTATCAACATTGAAAAGATGCAGGTTTCTACATCCCTGCATGACTTAGGCATTCATCTAAAAGATTTGAGGGGAGAACAGAAGAGGGGCATAAACAACGAGATGCAGTAGACTGATTAATGAAGAGCACATTACTAAAAGTAGCTTCATTTCCTCTGTATAATTATACACCCTAGGGCAGTATTTTTGCCTCTCAGATGAAAACAACACAGCCGTGCCTGCACTGGATGGTTTGGATCGATTGGACTGAACTGAACTGATGGACAAGTTTATGCATAATGGTACTAATTTGGACTTCATGACATGCAGAATCATGGAACTACACCTGCCTAGAAGAACTTCCAATCCAAGTAGAATCAGAGATAAAAGGACCGATCGGCTGGTGGCTAGAGAGTTTTAGTGTGACTGGTCATGATCAGGTGATCAGTCTTATATAACAGATTCTGTGCCAGTAATATTTACACTTGGAACAGTGACAGCAGCCACACAAAAACAGCTAAATCCTTTACTCATTTGAATTCAGAATTCAGGTTCCCGTACATACAGAGCTTCAACAGGGCACTGGCACTCGCCCGTTTGTTTATGACGGATGTTCATGTTTGAACATGTTCATGGAAGTATTTGAATTTGGTTGTGTTTGGAGTGCTACTTAATACATGTAGCACATTACTTGGACACAGTCATGTCTTCAGAGTGTACTGAATACATGCATACAGAAAATAAGGAACTGTGAATACCACAACAATTAATTTAATAAGACATTTTAAACAACATCACCCGATGAGCATGCCGAATTTGACGGAATTAAATTTGAAAGCTAGCGAGAATAGAGCAGAGATAGGTACAAGTTTCTGCCACCTTTCAATGCAATGAACAAGATTCCATTAAAAAGGTTGCACAAAAATCTTTATGCTGTAATTTATAATTCATCGACCAAAAGAAAATAACATGTAACCGGAATCAGCCGATCATACAGCGCGAGTCAAAAGTAACAGGACACCCTTTTATTTCAGAAACAAAATGGGAAATGGCATGTGTGAATACCCCTGAAAGTAATGGGTGAGTGGGATTATTTTTAGACTGCCATATTGGAAGTCCCCCCCCCATCCCAATGGGAAGGTGGTCATGTAGAATATCAAAAAAGACCATAATTTGCTCAGAAATTGATAGCACCCATCAGATCTGTAATATATCTTGTGGTTCTAAAGTTATTAACACAGAGGTTTCAACCTTTTGTTGTTCATCACAGGTAATATCATCACATTCGAAAATTACATGAATGCACTTGTACGTATAGCTCAAATCACTGCCAAGTAGAGACACCTCCTTGTACTAACTGACTGAATGCTGGCTTTGCATATCATGTGTTTAGTCTCCGAGCACATATTTTAACAGCAGAACCTCAAGAGACAGTTTCTATAGATTGAAAAACCACCTGAAAAGCACCTAAGGCACTGGACTAATGACCAGAAAGCTGGTGGGTTAAACCACGGCTCAATTTAAACCGTCGACCCTTGTGCAAAGTACTGTATTAACTCCCTTATTGTACCTTGAAACAGAAGGAGCAAACTATCAGGAAGGCCCTGCTGACGATGACCAGACGTTACTACAATCATACACTTAGTCATATTCATACTGAAATATCCCCTAAGTTTTGTGAGCAGTATAGTAGTTTAGGTATTTTGCACATATCACTTTATTTTAAACAACAACATTAATTAAAACATGATGGAAATCATCAGTACGGTACTGTACAGGTAATCAGTACAATACTGTACGATTGTGCAATTTATGACATTTCAACTTTACGATGGAAATCCGATAAAACATTTACATACATTTACAGTTATGGCATTTAGCAGACGCCCTTATCCAGAACCACTTACAGTTCATACAGTCTTACAATCCGAGCAATTGTGGGTTAAGGGCCTTGCTCAGGGACCCAACTGTGGTAGCTTGACAGAGGTGGGATTTCAACCCTGGACCTTCTGGTTCATAGTCCAGTACCTTAACCGCTAGGCCACCACAGCACACCACAGCTGAACCCACACACTAAATTTTTTAATTCGATTTTCCCTGGGCAAAAAAATAACCATTTCTTTAACTACATAATCATTTTGTTTATCAACTTCAACACATTATCAATTATCCGCCAAGGGCCACAGGAAAGCACGTGCGTCCGTACAACTTGTAGCTAACGACTAAATATTTTCAGTGAATCAGTGCATTAGATGTGCCAGTAGGAACGAAGGCACTACATTCATCAGCAACCTTTGCAGGTATCTGGCTGACGAGGCCACTGTTGCTGAGGCAGGGCCATGATCGCGGTCTTACTCCTGGGCGTTGCCATTTTCCAATACGTACATACATACATATGTGGCAAGTAATCATGTGCAATCATCATGCATTTCAAATGGGTTGGGTTTAGCAAACTTTTACACAGCCACACTATGATTAGGTGGAAATGTTCCTCAAGCACCAGGATAAAAACACAATCAAACTCTAAAGCCTGTAGCTTTGATGACTCATCCAAAAAAACGGCCCTATTTAGAAGTTTAGTACAGTTTCACTTGGGGCTTGATAACATTTTAAGTGCAGAATTGAACAGTGACCTCATGTTCTTCAGAAAGAGTGGACATAAAACAAAAGCCTTTGCAAGGGAAATGTTCTGCATCGCACATATTCAAATATCCTAAAAGGCAAAGTCAAGTGTGTGGCAACCACACAGTCCTGAGTGCTGGATCCAAAGCCTACTGTAGCAATGCAGGCATAAACTTTAGCATGTTGTAATCCAGCTTTGAGTTACAAACGTGGTTTTGCCCAACCTATGTCCAAATCACCACAAAGCGTAACACTGTTTCATACCACAGACCTACAGCAATAGCATAACTTCCATCAAGTTACAACAGAAGGGAGTGAATGGTTTCTGCCCTGTGATCACAATCATTTCTATAATACCTGATACCAGAACAACAAGAATAACAGATACCAAAAGTGGCGTGGCAGTGAAACATTAAAGACTTGTTCACACTTTAACAGGTTGTAGGTCAAAATATATCCTGAACTGGGCAGGAGTACGTTGCAGGGCTAGGTAGGCATTTAGGTACAGGCTATGTAGCAGCACCAGGGAGGGACATGGCCAGTTGTGCTTGAAGTACGACATGGAAGTCTGGGGTCATGGTCAGTCATGGACCGCCAGGCCTTGAGCAGTGTTGATGAGGTCCTGTGCCAATTGAATGCCTAAGGTAATCTTAAATTATATTAAATATGTTTCTTAAATAGACTGTATTATTATATTTAGGATTACTATCTGTAGGCAGCTTCAGCCATTTTGTGTCAGCCAAGTTTTTTTATTTTAAAAGAAAGATGACCAGTGAAATATAGGAACAAATTACATGGCAATCTAAAGCAAGTAACTGCAGGTGCATCAAATATAAAACCTGCACAATAAGTTAATAATTTAATGACAACAGTAATAAATCTTGGCAGCATGGAAAAAGACCATCAGCAAAGAGTAAGAGTGTTTACCAGGAAGAAGGGCCATTTGGGATTAAGCTCAAGAGAGCTTGAACTAGTGACAGGGTTACCATTAAACAAAAAACATTTGTACCAAATGACAATACACAAAGTCCGCTGTCAGGTACACACTGTGAGTAAAAAGTGACATCAGAAAACTTGCCCATGACAGGATATACCAGTCTGTTCACTTACTGCGATGGTGAACAATCAAGTGTTTTAGGACACTTCCTGTGGGGGCTGGAGATTTACACCCATTCACTAAACACTACAAATACACAAGGGCTGGGTCAACGTGTGCTACAAATTATTTAAACTCCAGTCATCAAACTACACTAGTCCGTAGTCTCATTTGGCGTAACCCAGCAACGCCGAGTCATCGTTACTGATGTTTGCTTGGACACAATTGAACTGGTCTTCTAAAGAACACCCACTTAATGACTGTGCCTGAGTGCGCATCTTTAGTGCCACCTAAACCAACAAAACTCCTTTATTGAACGACTTTCTAACAAAAGAGAACAAAAATAGCACTGTGTTTAACAAATATTGCCATAAAAGCTTACACAAGTCATAACCTGAGCAAACAGTCCAAGAGTCCAATATTCCTGGTCTATTACTAAGGAAGTCTTAGATTACAGATCATTATGTTGATCAAGATAAATCAGGAGGAATCACATCAGGCCAGTGAACTGTTGGTGACCATACCTTAGGGTAATCCAGCTCGAAGAACGTCTCAAGGTTGTTTACAAGATTGGGATCTACTCCCTTCAGAGGTTTCAGCAGGGAGACCCCAGACAGTTTGCTGTACGGCTGCTTGTCAGTGGTCTTCTTATTGAGATGCAATCGCCTGCAAAGAAAAAGCAAGCGTCTTAGCTTAGTGTTTCTACAACATGTTTCAGACTTGTTCAGAGCCATGAGCACCAGGTATAGATCCCCTCTCTGCCACGTTATACCTCATCTTTATAGTACTGGACTGGCATTCTATATTGCCCATATGAGTCTATTATTGGAGAGACACAATCAATCATCACAAAAATAGAATTAGTAACTTAACATTTGGTTTTGTGACCTTTGCTTGTAGAGATCCAGTGTGTTCATGCTCAATTCTTTGTTTCTTTTATGATTTTCAAAGAGATGCTGGCAAGAAATTCATCCCAAATTTCTTGTGTGTGTCACCAAATTAGGGGACGCTTTAAAATGATATAGTGTTCTCTCGCCACTTCGCGGTTCACCTTTCGCGAACTCGGTGCATCGCGGGTTTTCAAAAAATATTAATGGAAGAATATATCGCGGATTTTCGCTGTTTCACTGATTTTTCCAGAACTTTTACATTAAAAAAATTAATAAAATGTAAAAAAATTTAATTCTAACAATAAAGGAATGT
>JAUZSU010169894.1:0-24907 GCA_034780255.1 Parotocinclus maculicauda | reverse complement strand
AGAAAGTGAGAGAGGAAGAGAGAGAGAGAGAGCGAAAGTGAGAGAGAGAAATAGAGAAAGGAAGAAAGAGAAAGAGAGAGAGATAAAGGGGAAGAGAGAAAGGGAGAGGGAAAGAGAGAGAGAAAGGGAGAGAGATAAATAGAGAGAGGAAGAAAGAGAGAGAGAGAGAGAGAGAGAAAGAAAGGGAGAGAGAAATAGAGAGAGGAAGAGAGAGAGCGAGAGAGAGAGAGAGAGAGAGAAAGGGAGAGAAAGAAAGGGAGAGAGAGCGAGAGAGAGAGAGAGAGAAAGGGAGAGAAAGAAAGAGAGAGAGGGAGAGAGAGTGTGGTGATGTGGGTGATGTGGGTGATGTGGGGGTGGTGGTGGTGGTGGTGAGGGGGTTCTGGAGGTTGTTCGTGTCGAAGATTTAAATGCTAATTAAGCTTTTCGAACCGCATCAATTAAACCCAAGTGACGAGGAAAAAAAGTAAAAAAAATTTTAAAGGATCAGAAGGAACGACTCGTTTGTGTCGGAATAAAAAGTCTTTAATTCCAGCCTGCAAAATCAGCTGTGGTGGACGTGCCGGAGAGGCGGCCGTAGGGGGCGCTCCGCCGTGTTTACAGACAGAAGCGCGGTCATGCTATGGCACTTTTATTGGCGCGGCGACGCTGCGTTTACATGAAGAACAATCTGTCGTCCGCCCGCGCTCTCTGGCACGCCGCTACGCTTGGCACCTCGCGCTCCAGCCTCTCCTTCTGGATCTGGTCACTGCACGACGCAACGTAACCACGACGAAGCAGACGCCTCGGCCGTGTCCGGGGCATCTTCAGGGGTGGAACCTTCATCATCATCGTCATCATCCTGAAGATCTACAGGAGGAGAAGGGAAACTGTTTGGAGCTCGATAAGATCAGAGTCACTCAGTTACACCTACGAGAAGTTTAGAGTAACCAGGCCTCACGTTTTTGGGATGTTCAAAGGAGACCTGAAGAAGGTTAGAAAGTCTAAATCCTTTGCAAGCTTAGACCTATCTAGACCCTTTTTAGGGGTGCTCTAGTACCCCTAAATCGATTCCCAGCCCCCCAAAAAAGTTTTTAAATAATAATGGCTTTTAAATGGACGTTTCTGCTTGATAAGCTCAAAAAATGCTAAAGTTATAGAAAGTATTTGCCTCAAAGGTAACATTTTAACATCGAAAACCTAACGGTCCCACCTTGCCTCGCAAATGGTATGGTCCAAGTGATGGTTGGGGGTCTTTCTAGTCGCTCTTTCCTTACCCAAAAAGTCAGATGTTCTTCCTTCTCAACTGGGAACGATGGTCCAGAATGACTTTGAAATGCACAGTTTTTTTTGGGGGGGCTGGTCTTGTTGGTTGCTCAGCAACCCCAAAACTCCGAGGCGGCATGGGGGCCTTACAGCAAGAAGGTCCCTGGTTCAATCCCAGGGCGGAGCGGCCTGGGTCCTTTCTGTATGGAGTCTGCATGCCCTCCCCGTGTCTGTGTGGGTTTACTCCGGGTACTCCGGTTTTCTCCCACAGTCCGAAGACATGCGTGTTAGGTTAATTGGTGTCTCTAAAAAGTGTCCCTTAGAGTGTGTGTGCGTGTGTGTGTGCCCTACGATAGATTGGCGCCCCGTCTAGGGTTGTTCCTGCCCTTGTGCCCAGAGTTGGCGGGGGGGGGGGGGCACCGGCTGGCCCGCGACCCCGCATAGATTAAGCAGAAGATGATGGATGGATGAAAAACGTAAAACCATTTTCATCTTTTAGATCCCAGCGCCAGGCGAACAGGGAGGTCCAGCGGCAGAAACGAGCAACGGGCAAAAGGTGAAGGCCAGATAAAAATGAAAGGAACCCTGGACGAGGCTCGGTAAGTGAGCGCTGAGACAGAAGCGGCGTCACCGTCACAAGCATGGACCCTCAGAGGGACGGGCGAGAGAGAACGAGAGCGTGAGCGCTATAGGACGCAGCTGTTCAATAGACTAATGCGATTATGTTACATTAATGATCAGACATCAGTTATCCTCCAGAGGTCTCATTTAGATCCATCAGCCATTCGTTTGGATTTGTTCCACACGATTCCTCTCTATTCTGCAATAGCGTGTGTCCACAGCTGACCCAAAGCATTAGCACCGGCCCGGTCCGCTGAGATGTTAGGTACCGGTACACGCCGTGTCAAACGGACCTAACCATGAATCCAGGACCGGAACATCACGGAGCAGCCACAGCACACGGTCACGTGATGGCAAAGGAAACGTGACTCGGTCGTCCTGTCGACCTTCTTCTATTGCCCCAAGGTCCAGTCGGACCTCGTTGTAGGTACCGTCAACAGTGCACGAGGGTTGACCCGGTGAGCAATTTGACCTGTCTGCGACTACGCAGGTCAGTACCCCATAGGGGGCGCTGCACTGTGTGCTCACCTGCACGAAACATCTTTGTTTTGTATCTCAGTCGTTCAGGGTAGGACTGCTCTGGGGCGTTAACGGGCTCTGGGGCGCAAAGGCCCTGTCGCTGGGTGGTCTTTTCCTTGGAGCCCCCCATTATGAGGATCTAAAAAAAGCTGCCCCCCCCCACCAGCCGCACACACACACACACCGACTAAAAGAATAAAGGGATTCATTGAAAGTCTTTATTGGCCGGAACGAAATTAAATTATGGCCTTTTTTCCTTCCCGTCGTCATTTTGTTCTTTTTTTTCGGCGAGGAGGGATGTAACGATGCACATTTGACAAAAGACACCTGCAATTAAACGAAATGAATGTTTTTTTTTTAAATCGAACGGATAAATAGCTCCGTACGATATTTCTTATCTTCCATGTTTCTCTTTATTCCAACAGCGCACTACTTATCTAAAGTTCTATAAAATAACCGGGAATAAACGTTCCTCATTATTCCTGCAGAACAACAATTCAAAACGGCGTTCGAAACGAATCAACCGACGTGCATGTGCGCCCTCTGGTGTTCAGAACTGAGATTTCATTCGATGGCAGCAAAATCAAGGTTTTTTTTTTTTGCGTATCGTTACACACCTACCACTGATGTATTTCCGCAAACTCACAGCCCACACCCCATCACCCCCACCCCCAAACCCACCCACGTGACCCCCTGTCATTGGGAACCATGGCTTTAATCCCCGGGCCATAATGACTCGAGTGTCTACTCCTGAAAATTTCTCCCACACGTCCACTATGAGAACAGACTGTTCACTTAACGTGCACTGCTGTCACGACATCATCCTTCTTGTTTCTGGCTCATTGTTGTACACCTGAATAAATAATTACACCCGCAAACCGGGGTTGTACCAAACACGTCTGGAGGTCGGGCGATAACGCTAGCACATTTTCAAATCAACCACACAAGCGTCGCATCAACAAATTCTGTCTGCACTCGCTCGTCACGCGACGTTGCCTCACCGTCACTGTCCCCTGCGTCGTCGTCGGACTCGGGCGGCGAACCGTCCAGTCGGGCGTCCCGTCTCACCGTCACGTCACCTCTGGAGTTCAAACAGAAACAGACGTGCCAGTGTGAGAGAGGGAAATGTCGTCCCGTCTTTAGGAACTCCCCGTCAGGCTTGGCTGGAGTAAGCACAAACATGAGTTGACAAAGAAATTCCCTTAGTCGTCCATCAACTTGGGTTCGGTTAGATAAAGAAAGCAAAGTGTGTTGACCTTCATAAGGCAGGCAAAAGCTATTTTCATTACCATTTCTGGAGCTGACTGTTGCTATCTAATTAGTGACCCGAGCCCATCTGTCGCTATGCATAATGTATAAGGCTCCCTCCACCCATTCATCACCGGAAAGCATCTCCAACCTGCGCCTGAGAGGTGTAGCTAATGAAGGAAGAAGGTACTGAACCTAATAAATCTGAGCGTATATCACATATATCATTAGCCCGGGAATGTTAGGACACCGTTGGCCCGAGTTCGAACCCCGCGCTCAGACCGTTCCTTCGCTCATCGTGATGCAATCGATGAACTCCTCGACTTTACGAGCCGTCCGAAGCATGACAGGGCTCGCTTTACCCGCCCGTCCCCTGATAGCGCGCTTTTACTCTGCGTGAACATGATTTACGAGTCAATATTTCCGTCGATGCCTCGCGTCAGGCGGGCCCCCCCCCGGAAGGTCATTTTGACGGCGCGATCGACTCTCACAGCCGGAGAGCTAACGTGTAGGAACAACACTCAGTCGAGGTAATCTTACGATTTGACGCCTCCTCGAGGGGCAACCCTGATCAAAACGTGACCGGATGAAAAAAAAAACTCCTTCCCTTTTCATGCTCAAGTGCTTCTGTTTTCGGGTTCAACCCATCGATCGAGAGGCTTGAACAGGACGTAAGGAGGCGCGTATCCAGGTCCGCAGGGCCTCACACACCCAGAGCTGTCCCGAATAACGAGATTCAGGTACCTCTGGTGACACTGCAATCCAGGGCGTCCAGGAAACGGCACACCTGAGGCCGGATTTGCAGAAGTGTGTTAAGAAAGAAAATCTTTGTAAATGCGTTTTCTTGAATTCGTAGGGAAAAAAGTCACAAAAATGAAAGAACGAGTGGAATTCTTGAAAACGGTACTAAAGCTCACACTATTTAAGATAAAAAAATATCTAAGGGTTATAAGGTTATATTAAAACTTAAGGTTATATTAAAACTGAGTTCAAGAACATCCAAATTAATTTAAAAAGCTTTGCACCTTTTTCTTAAGAAAGCTTCGTGAATCCAGCCCCTGAACGTAACTTAAATCTTCTTAAATGGTGTTTTTTATAACTCTGTTCTTAAAAATGCTTAAAAACGCTCAGAACGAGTGGAATTTTTGAAAACGGTACTAAAGCTTACACTATTTAGGATAAGAAAATATCTTAGGCCTTCTTAAATATCCAAAGTTTTTTGGAGACTTGAGTTCTTACCAATTTCTTTGTGTCAATTTTAAGAAAGCGTCGTGAATCCTGCCCCTGAACTTCACTTAAATCTTCTTAAGTGGTGATTGTCATAACTCTGTTCTTAAGAAGAATTCTTAAAAACATCCTGTTCTTAGAGGTTCTCTTAACCCTACGATGTTCCTAGGCTGGAAGAATTTGACAAGACAAGCATCGAAACAGTTTAGTTATAAAACTCCAGTCTGATCAAAAGTTTAAAAGGTTTTGTGTGAAGGTCATCTTTAAAATCTAAAAGTTGTTTACATAAGGAAAGGATAAGTCAGCTTTTTAAACTGTGTTTTATTAAGAGACGGGCCCTCGAGTGAGCGACTCGAGTCAAAGTCACACTTAAGTCGCCTAGAAAAAGACTTCAGACTTGACTTGAAACTCGTCCCTAATGACTCTCGACTCGACTCAGACTCGTCCAAAATGACTTGAGAACATTAAGAGTCAGTCTGTTATCCAGGCACTGGGCGCGAAAGTTATAGAAAAAAAAAACTTTCTTTGTCTGTAAATGTTGCCATTTTTTCCTACTTTTATTTAGGTGATTTGGGACACAGCCGCTTGTCTCGTGACGTATCACAACATCAGCTTATCACGAGTGGGAAATTGAAGAGAAGCGTCAAATGTAAGCAAACGAGGGTAGCATGGCTTCGGCTGGAGTATAGTATGTGGTAACCTTTGGCTACAGGGAATTCGAAACTCTTGGATATAACCGAAGGGTGGCAACATGTAACATGTGCTCTATGTTTTAAAATGTTAAAGAGAGAGAAAAGAACAAGGAAATTGTATTTTTTTTACAAAAAAAATGCAAATAATTATAAAAAAAAGAAAAAGGAAGCATTGGAGTAAAAAATACAGTTGTGTTTTACACTAAGTTTATCTGTTGTGTTTTTTTTGCTTATATATATATGTGTATTTTTAATCATACACATAAATATGTTGTATTGACTTGAGACATGACTTGGACTCTAGCCTAAAGACTCGTGACATGACTTGGACTTGTATTTTGTGACTTATGAACATCTCTGCTTGCAGTTAATACTACTTGACAATCCAAGCAATTGTGGGTCAATGACCTTGCTCAAGGACATTAACTCAAACAAATGAGATCTGAATCCTCGGTTCAAAGGTGGTAAGTAAGATTTAAACCCTGGATCTTTTGGTCCATAGTCCAGTACCGTACCTGAAATGGCACCACAGTCCAGTGTGGTACACATCCCGTGGTCTATTGGTTAAAGTTACTTTTGAAGTTACCTTTGAAGGAGCCTTTTATGATGCCTGCAACAAAAACCTCACTGATCACTTTACTGAGTACACCTCCTAGTTCGATGCTCATTGTCCATTTTATTAGCTCCATTTACCAAATACACGGATGCACTTTCTAGTTCTAATTCCAGTATAGTATTTTGGTTGGCCGGTGCATAGTGAATAGAAAACTACTGAGGTAAATGGGCCATATCATTATTATTTTGTACTGTGTTGTATTGCCTGTTTTTCCCAAATTGCTAACAAAGTCCAGTTTCAATCCCAGCTGCTAATGAAAAATAAACATTCATAATTATATGCGTATGGAGGCAACAGTGCTATTGTTTATCCACAATGCAGCTTTTCTCAAATGGGAATCCCACAGTTTACATAAACAGCCACTCACAACTACTGCACTCTAGGGATCCATTAGCCTTCAATGTCTTTAAAGAAGCGTTCCCACCACTCGGGACACAGTCTTATTCCACTGGGTCTTTCCTAACTCTAATTTTCTGATAGGTAGTAACTTCATTTCAACATGCTTCAAGGTATTGTGCATTAGTACATTGAGTTATAAACGCTGTGTCATCAATCTGCTAATAATACCACGATTATAGAGAGTGAAAACAGCTCCACACAAACAATGTTCCTAACACTAAATCCACTACTTGTGAAATAATTTTACTACTACTGATTTTAGGAATGGGCTAAAATCTGTGGTAGCCTAGTGGTTAAGACACTGGACAAGGAAGAAGGTCAGTGGGTTCAAATCCCACCTCTGCCACAGTTGGGTCCCTAAGCAAGGCCCTTAACCCACAATTGCTTGGATTGTAAGACTGTATTGAACTGATCATTGTAAGTCGCTCTGGATAAGGGCGTCTGCTAAATGCTCTAAATGTAAAATGTAAATGTACTCTTACAGTTCAAATATATAATCCTTAATGGAACATTTACTTCAGTATTTTTTAATCAAATTAGTAATATATGTATTTAAGTAAAGTGTGGACTTGTGCCACTTCTGGCCTTAATCACTGTTCTTTTCTAATCATTACATGAACAGGAAGGCAAAGGTTAAACCTTGCGCTGAACATGTAACAAGTCTTTTGGCATGAAAATGAAAAACTACCCCGAACCATTAGTCCATTCATCCTTCATCAAACATCACACTGGCACCATGGGAACCATCCATTTCTCCTGGCATCTGCTTGTGGGGCTGCTCAGCTATGGAAACATGACGCATGAACCTCGTTCTGAACAGTTCTTGTATTAGCATGGCTTCCAGCAGTTTATACCTCTGTCAGACTTAATCCAAACAGATTAGAGAGGAGCAGGCTTATAACCTTTGAAATGTGTGCACGAGGTGAAAAGGAGAAAAAGTCTAAGGCCACCACTAGATTAGGCAAACCATTATTTTACCAATGTTTATAATAGCTATATAGAATTATTTCTTAGTCTATCTATAACAATACAGCCCAATAATACAGGACATCTGTATGCAGTGTTAAAAAACTAAGAAAAAAGACTGTATATCTGTATCGTGGTAGCTATATATGTAGGCTACAGTGGCACGTATTTAGTGTGATCTTTTCATACGTGTGATCAGCATCTGGCAGCTTGATCAGGATTCCAAGTTGTCTCTTGTACAATCCGAAGAAGCTGAAGAAAAAAAATCTTTTTTTTGGAAGGGTAGAAGCCAAGAAACCACTTTTTTAGAAGGGGAACAGTGTAAAAAAGGCAACGTGGTATTCATAAGTTAGAGATCTTAGACCTTTGTGTCTGCAAAAGCTCAAACCATGATGACCAGTTTTTGTTTAGACAGGAATGTAGAGTGTGCAGCAGCCAAGCAGCAATTGTGCCATTAAAACTACACACCAATGCACACTTCAGAGATATACCTTTCTTCTTCATTGCTTGTTTTAAAATATCCTTTAATTTTTGTGAGCTGTATATTTCAAACGGGACCTGGATTTTAGCCTAGGAGGTGCTTTGTCAGGCATCGTTTACCGTCACAATTGGCTGTGCATAAGGAAGAGGAGGCCTGTTGGGAGCCCATTCAATTCACACAAGCTCACCAGAATTAAAGAAGAATGGAAAAATGTCTGGTCTGATGAGTCTCGATTTCCACTGCAACTTTTGGATGGTAGGGGCAGAATTTACCGCACATAACATAAAAACGTCTGCCTTGTATTAACAGCCCAGGTTGCTAGTGATGTAATGGTGTGGAGTATATTTAACTGGCACACTTAGAGTCCATTAATTCCAAAAAGCATTGTTTAAAACCACAGTCTACGAAAGTATTGTTGCTGATCATGTGCATCCCCTTATGACAATTATAATTATCTTCTCATGGCTATTTCCTGCAGGATAACTCTCAATGTCAAAGCTCAAATTATCTCAAACTGGTTCTTGAACATGACAATGGGTTCAATGAACTTAAATAGCCTCCACAGTCTTCTGATCTCAAACCAACAGAGAACTTTTGCAATGTGGTTGAATGGGAGATTCAGCTCATGGATGAAACTTTATAATTCAAAAATCTCTGAGGAATGTTTTCAGTACAAAGTTAAATCTGTGCCATAATAAGGCAGCTCTGAAGTCAAAAGGCAGTCCATCCAGGTACTAGGAAGTGGCCAGTAAGTATATATCCATAGTTAAGTATACACAGCTTTGTCTCGTATGTTTTACAGATAGACCTTGGCAGTGAAGCTGCCTATTTTTGTGTCTCCCTGTCACGTCCAGTAATAAGTGTTTTCACGCCACTCTCCTGATCGTTCATCATGGTCCTATCAGCTCTTCTCACCTTCCCAAGGACACGGAAAGATAGCCACATACACACCACTTAGTAACTGTCTCTCTTCTGTCACACGTACTAAAATCACAGGGGCACAGATACTTCAGCATCTAGTACAGCATTGAACGTCGCTTTGTCACTTGCTCCGTATTCCTGCAACGCTTGTACACAACATTGATTAATCATTTACTGTACACACTGGTAAAAGCATGTATAGACAACAAAAAGATGCTATTTGCGGTGCTCTTTTCTATATAATGTCCTGAAAAGATCACACCAAGAGCACAACGTGTTGTGCTGAATTGTGGGCAGAAGTGGTGGGACATTTTAGGGACCTGCAGAAATAGCTATTACAATTTTACAATATTACAATATTTTTGTGCACGAAATTACAAAACAATGTTATAAAAATGGAAAACACTATGGAGAATAATACTCCAGAAACAATAGTACATGGGCCAAGTCAGTAAAAATCAACTGGATCTTATGGGATACTCCCATGTAAATGTTTCTGTGGACTGATTGTATCAGTATGTTATGTGGAGTGACCCAAGTGCTGAGTTTGGGAGGCTGGGCTTGACTTTCTCTTTCCCTTTTTTAGTTTGTCTTCGTATCTGTACAGATATATTTCACTTTCTCAGTTTATACTTTTTTAAGCTTCCTTATTTCTCTTTAGATCACTTCTTTATTTCTCTCCTTTTCGTTTTTCTCTTTCTCATTTTTCACCATTTTAATATCTCCTTTCATTTTTAGATCATTCTTTGCCTGTTTACAGGGCATTCTATACACAGGACATTCCAGAAAACTAGTCACGAGTTTGGTAGGTGCAAGTCAAATTTATTTATATAGCGCTGTTTACAACGGAACATTGTCTGGAAGCTTCTTTACAATATTATATTCTCTTAAAAGGCCAAACCCAAATTGAGCAAGCCTAGGGCATCAGTGTAAAGGAAAAACTCTCATGAATGTAAAAGGAAAAAACCTTGGGAGGACCAAGACTCAAAAAGGAACCTATCCTTGTATCATCACCCTCTAGGCATGTCTGACTCCCTATAGTGCTGATGCTGTACAATTTGAATACTTTGACATAACTGGAACTTGGTCACATCCCAACTGTGAAGCATGGTAAAGGAACATCACTGTTTAAGGGACTGAATAGCTTGTATTTGAACTGAAGAAACATGGGTTTAATAGGTTTCCATTACGTTTTTTACACTTTTCTTGCACCTTTGACATTCACAATGGCAGGGATGACTTTGATGCTTCCTTGTACTGTAGCTCGTCACCATGAAGACATAATGAGATGAACTGACATCATAAAAAATTGCTGAATGAGACGTGCGCTCTCATGGATTCATCCATTTAAAGCAACATCAATTATTGATGACTTATTCCTCAGCAGTTTTGCCTATAGCTGGATGTAATGGATCTGCCTTTACTCAGCATGGAGTAATTACAAAGTTAATTAACATCAATCACATCAAATATTCTTAAATATTTATGTTTTCACTATACTAATGATTTATTTATGAACACCCCATCTGCCAATATTTAACTGAACATATGCTCCAGCTGTTTTGAGAGATCCAGATTTGAGATTACAGGTAGCTTAACATTGACGATACATTTTGTGAAAACTGCACATTGTTTTGTCTGGCTGTTGTTATAAACCGTACTTAGGAAAGGGATACTGGGATACTGTTGTGTACTGGTATAGACAAAATACTGCAGTGCTTCTCACACATTTATTAGTTTACTATCAGCATGGACAAGCACATATTAATTCATTTGTTAATTTTCTTATCCTAGTCAGGGTCATAAGAAAGCCCGTGCCTAGCCAGCTTGCAGCAATGTGATCGCCAACGATGGACTGGCTTCAAGTGAATTCACTTGCAACATTTCAGTCCGGTTTTCTCAATCCAAACTTTTTCTGTAACTCACACGTACATGTCTTTTGTTTCCAGACTCTCCTGTCCTTCCCCCGGTCATACACTGCTTTACTTTTTTCACGTTTTTAACACATAAAGCTTGTCTGTTCTCATATATATATGAATATATATGAATGCTGATATTTCTTAAGAAAATAAAATGATTGGACACTAAACAGAATGGGTTAGCATGAGCAGTGCATTCACAGCATTTTTTCGTAGTGTTCAGAGAGCATGGGTTTATGAGCGCCTGGGTAAACAGCTTCAGATTATCACGCATCAACCAGGCACGTTATTCACACAAGCACGCAGACACAACCTCACACTTATTTTAGTCAAAGCAAACAAAGCTGTCAGGCTGAGAATCATCCACCTGCCTGACGACCGTCATTCAGATGGATATAGCGGCTAGGGCACAAGCAATGACATGACAATTCACAAGCACTTGCCTGCAGCTTGTGTTCTTGCTCTCATGACCTTGATTTTAATATTTGTACATTTATTAGATTAGACTAAGTAAAAAAAAAGGAGCGATACAGTTACATGGACTGGGATGTACATTTGGTGATTTACATTTATACATACAGTACTTCACAAAAGTCTTAGGCCACCATTAGATTTGTTGTCTCAGCAATTGTTTAATGACTATAACTTCAGAATTTCAATACTCCATTTAAATCAGATGTCAAATGCTCCATTGGAAATTTTTGTCTCCTTAATTCAAGCAAAAAGTCTTTAAATATCTGTAAAACCTTTATGCTTATGACCCAGGCTCAGGGTGTGTCTGAAATGGTCCACTCACAGGCAGTTTTATACAGCACACTATATCTACAACAGGCAATTCTACAAAATGTTCTACACTGTAAATAGAACACTAAATGGAAAATAGGGTGAGATTTCAGACACTCCCTCAGTCTTGCTGCCACTTTCCCTGTGATAAGACGTGCTGAAACTCTCTCTAATACTCATTTGTTTGTGATTTACATAGCATAGGTTCTCTAAATTAAACACTTTTTCATTTGTTTATTGATTTTATACATTGTATTAAGTTCCTTTGCTTAGTTCATGCTTTTAATTTTTAATTACTTACATTAATTACATACAAATATAGGCATTAAAAAATTGAATGTTGTGAACAGATGTGATCCTATTTACCTTACTTCTAATGGGGAAATTTTACTCTGACTTTTGACTAATCTGAATTTGAACGACCTTTCAGAAGCTATGAAGTTTGAATTTCGAGGTTCCATTGAGCTCTTGTCCATGGATCTTCATTTCAGTCTTTTTCAGTCATTTCAGTCAGATATTTAGCACATTTTAGTCTTTCACCCTCTTTCCTTTCCAAACAAGTGATTTCTTGGCTGCTACCCTTCCAAAAAAGATTATTCCTGATCTAGGTTTTTTAAAGTGGAAAAAGGGTGAACATGGCCTCCCTATGTAGCTGTCAAATGCAGCTATTGATCAAGTGCATGGGAACGCCGAACTAAATACTGATTTCTTATACTTTCTGGTTATATTCTAATAAATTGAATTAGTATATATGGTCATTATGCTATTTTTAACAATGGAATATCTAATCTAACAGTTAGACTTAGACTTCCTTACACTACTGTATATAGCAAATTAGAACTGCAAGGACTAGCCTCAGGTGGGACGGTTAAAGTTTTTTTCAGTAAAAAGCATGCAATATGCAGGGGATATGGTCTATCCATCCAATTCACACCTCAGACAGAGTGACGAGGGGAAAAATGACAGAGGACATGCTAACACATGTTTGAGCCCCTGATGACCCTCCTGTCACAGATAGGAGAGGAGGAAAAGATGCTCTTCAGGCCATGTCGGGAATATTGGTGAGGTGGAGTGTTTCTTCCAGCTGAATGCTGAACATGTTATCTCCACTCTGCTCCAATCTGCCACGTCCATGAAGTGGCTGCGTGACAACCACGGTTTGAGTTGTAGGGGCTCTTAAGCCCTGCAGCAAGGCCATCTGTCCGAGCACGTCACACCATCCTTAATTAGCCTACTAAAAGGTCAACTTAGCAATTTTGCAATCAGTCATGCCCTTGGTCACCCCTAGGGATGGCCCATCATGGCTTGGTGTGCCAAGTAGCTGAGGCTGATGAGTAGCAGAGAGGTGGCTGGAGAGACAATCATTGGTCTTACCACTGGATCAACATATTCCTCTTAAATAGGGTTGTGGGAGTGCATATATCACCAATGAGATCCAAAGTTTATTGAAACTAATTTTAAACTAGAATTGAGTTGTCTTACAGCACTAAAACCTAAAAATGCAGTGTATCTTACAGACTTATGTGTATCTTGTAGACAGTATGAACACAATATATTTCATGTTTACTTCTGTTCAGCTTCATTTTATTTGTTAATATACATCCATTCCAAGCCTGTAACACATTCCAAAAAAGTTGGAACATGGCATTTTAGGGCTAGTTACGAGGTTAAAAAAAATGCAATCATGATGTGATTTGTAACAAATGATTGTAATCACGATTTGGTAAAAAAGCAGTATGCATGAAAGTAATAATTGTAATTTGTTGTCACAGTATTTTATTTCAGGTATCCTTGAAACAGGGAGGTCTGCAGTGTGAGGATAGCTGATGAGGTTAGGGCAAGGGAGAAACTGCTGAGTTACAGAGGTGACCGTGGGTTTTAATGTGATCATGTTGGCACTGGAGAGATGAATGACCTGAGTTACACACTGCGTATTACAGCGAGGACCCGACAAACCATTGCACATAAAACCATTAAACTGTGTCAACTTCTCCCTCTTTTTCTTCCCTTCTCCCTCTCTGTCGCAGATAATCAACTCTAGTATATATGAGCGTATACCAGAGCCCCAGTAAGCAGGAGTCTGTAAAAAGGCCTCTGGCCATCAATTTTCCTTCAGCCTCTACACTCCCTTGCCAGAGCAAATTGAATTCTGACACTCATGAATCTTCAATTAAAAGCACACGTCTCAAAGTGTGTAGCTTGCAACTTTGCTTGTGATAAGGTGTCATTTGATACTTGATATCACTCTTATTTTGTGATACAAAATGTTCCATATATAACAGGCAAAAAAAAGTTGACTGATACACCACCATTATTCAGAAACATAGTTGTTTTAAAGCACAGGGAATAGTGGTACATGCCTCCTTTCTATTTTCCCACCTTCAACTTCAAAGAGAACATGGGGTGCATTCACAAGTGTGCAATAGATTAGACACTTGACTGTCACAGGTCTGGGAAACCATTTCATCCTTGCCATTTCTACCATTTCCAAGATGCCATTTAAAAACTCTACAAAGTCTCATCTCATAGGCATCTCATAATTTTCAAAATGGCTAAACCAGTGGCTTTGCACTCTATGCCTGGGTCCAAAACCAGTCCAACACTGTCACACAGCCTAAGCCTAGACCAACCTCCAACATCCAAGCCTAACTGTAAATCAGCCCCAACTTCTATTTTAATCCTAGTCCATGGGTAAATTTTCAAGCCTCACTCTAATCAAACCTCACATCTGAGTCTAGGTCAATCCAAACCCAAAATCCAGGATGTAAGCAAAGACCAGCTCAAACATCCAAGCCTAACCCTAGTTCCACCCCAATATCCAATCGTATCCTTCAACCAACGCTCAATCCCAAGCCTAAGCTTAGGACAACTCAAATATCCAAGCCTTACCTTCTGAGCCAATTCTCAGAAAGTGTCTTAATCCTTGGTCAACCCCACCAAACAAACCTAAACCTATACCTGAAGGGTTATATGGTTCCTGGCTACTCTAACCACCTCTGAGTATATTTATCCTCTTCGAGCAACAATGATCTTTCTCCATAAGATACGATTATGTTGATATTTTAATGCTCCTAGCAAATGTTCCTGCTAAAATGCTAAAGAGAACAGGAAACATAAATAGGGTGATTAGATGGATAGACTTTCCCTCTGGAGAAGGTGGTGTGAATTAAATGACAGTACGGCGCAAGGGAGGAGAAGCAAAGGGAAATACCTATGAGGATTTAGACCCACCTTAATTCTGAAATGAGATGGGGTGACCTTTGACTTCTGTCCCTCCGGAGCCACCTCTGGGACTATGGCATGCTGACTGGATTAATAAAGATAGATACTGCTGCCATCCATCATCTGGGAGAAAGACATGCAGATAGAGATGAGAAAATGACCACAATGAAAAACTCATTATCTTTAAGTCCTGTCTGTGTAATTAATGGATTTATTTAATTAATGGTGTTTTTCAAATGAATAAATACATTACTATCAATACACAGTTTTTAGAAAACTAAATGACGTTTTACATAGCGTGGGTTCTTGATTTTTTGGTCTTAAAGAATTCTCCAGAAATTTTTGAATTGGAGATATTTTAAAAGACAAAAGGGTATATCAAAGAGCTACAGCATCACTGTAAATATTATACTAAACAATTAGAGTGAGGCTTTGTGGGAAAACGTTCACTGTTGGTGTTATATTTCCAAAAAGTTATTGTATGATTGTTATTATTGCTTTTTAAATTTAAATGTAAGTAACTCTTATTTCCACCTAATACTGTATTAGTGTATAAGTTTGATGTCAAAAGGTTGCTATTATGACCTAAAATGGACAAAGCAAGCACTGGTATTCAAACCATTGCTATCCCAAAATAATATATGGAGTATATTAAGACACTAACCCGCTTTCTGAGCCACTACCCCTCAATAAAAAATTACTATTAAAAAAACGATCTAAGGAATAAAATTCTTGAGGATTGTGTTGATGACTTCTTGTCACTAACTACATCAATTCAAGTGAAATTTATTCATATATCGCTTTTTACAGTGGATCTCTCTACAATGTTCTGTTATCAGAGCCCAAGCCCAAACTGAGCAAACCTGGGGAGGCAGTGGAAAGGAAAAAACTCCCAAGACTCAAAAAGTTATTTAATCCAATTGGGTGGAACAGATGTTTTATGCAACTGTTAGGGTTCCTAACCCATGCCCCGGAGTTACCTGCCGTTCTCGCCGATTGCCGTTACAGACCAATCGGTAAGGCGGTTTATATCCAGTGTTTAATTTGTGACCTGATGACGAACACCTGGTGTCCCCGTTACTTAAGTGCGGGTCCTTGCGTTGTTTATGGCCAGGTTGTCACTCCATCCACGCACCCGACCACCGGTGCACACACGCACACACACACACACACCTACACTCTGGACGTTCGCTTGGTCGTTTATGGTCAGTTGGTAATGTCCCGAGGCTTATAGTGCCGACGGACCTGTACGGGGGAAACCCCCGAGGTATCTAGTATTTTAGGGACACATTGACTAGAGTGTGACTTAGACTATAATATAATAATAATTATATAATATCATAATAATAGAAAATTAATTAACAATAATATTATACTATTTTAGCCTATATATTATTTAATGGTATATTTTGCAAAATATAATATTATTTATAAATGTGTAATGAATGATAATGCATGTAAAGAATGACACCCTTTTTTTCTTCTTTTTATTCTTTTATGATAATATTAATCTGGTGTCTTGTTCTTGACCCAGACTTGAGTACAACACTAAAAAGGCTGTAAGCCTAATCAATAAGTATCATTTGCATCAATATATCAAGCTCAGACTCTCCAAATATTCACTGTCCAAACAATTTTCTAGAACATGGCACATTTGTGGTTTTCCACTGCACCTAGTATGCACTTTGACACATTTCCAATGGCCTGAATAAGTTCTTCTGCAAGGGCAGGTTTTTATTTGATGCACAAGTAATATGACTGAGTGGCAGGTAGTAATTTGATCTGTGCTTTACACTATAGCTGGAACGGACCACTGTTTCTGAAACGACTCAGGATGACCAAATCACACTTTGTCCTAAGTCAATCACTTCTCCTGACTGTTAGGGTTCCTACCTTCCCCCGGTGCATTCGGTCGTCCTCGCCGGTCGCCATTACAGAGCCATCGGCGAGGTCACCTTATATCCACTGTCTTAATTATGCTCTAATCCCAAACAGCTGCTTCATGTCCTATAAAGGCGTGGTGTTAGCACTGTTCAGGGCCAGGTCATCGTTATTCCAACAGGTTTCCATCGCCGTTCGGTTCGCGCGTCTGACCACCGGCGCCCTTGCGCCCTTCCGCGTTCCCTAGAGATAGTGGTAAAGTTCCGGGGGCTTTTAGTGCCGATGGACTGGTATGAGCGGGTAACCCCCGAGGTATTTAGTTTGTTAGGGGCACTTAGGGCGTTTTTCCGTCCCGTACACGTGCGCTCCTCGCACGTTTTGAGCTAGCGCTCTTCAGTCTTCGGCGCCTACCTAACCTCACTCCAGCCAGGTGTTCAGGACATGTTATATTGTAACCTGGCAGTTTAAGGCCTGAGTGAAATAGTTTGACGTTCTTCTCTTTCTCACCATTTGTCATTACTTCTGCTTTTTACAATCGACACTGAAATGAACTTTTATTTGATGGAACCACAAAACATCTCACTGAGCATGCTCTTTCTCTTCTGGTCGCGCTGCCTGTAAAAGTACTAGACAAAACGAGTAACAAACTAATTAAGCTACTAAACCTGCTCAAAATGTCACCTCAGGATAATAAACCAAGACATGGATTTATTCATCTCTGATGTTCTCTGGAAATCACATGCACACACACACACACACACACACACACACAAAATTGAGAGATTAATAAACAAGAATTTATTTAAAATGAACTGTCTCTTTTTACTTGTTTTAATTTATTTTAGCTCATTTTAATGTAATTTTGAATTTAAATATCTCTCACGCTTTGTCTCTCTCTCTAACTCTTACTCGCTGTGTCTTACTCTGTCTCTGTCTCTGTCTCTGTCTCTCTCTCTGTCTCTCTCTCTGTCTCTCGCTGTGTCTCTCTCTCTCTCTGTCTCTCTCTCTCTGTCTCCCGCTGTGTCTCTCTCATTCTCTGTCTCTCTCTCTCTTTCTCTCTCTCTCTGTCTCTCTCTCTCTCTGTCTCTCGCTGTGTCCCTCGCTGTGTCTCTCTCTCAATATTTTTTTAATTTTTATTTTAAAAGCTTTATTGGAATGACAAATCTCACATTCGTGTTTCCCAAAGCTTGGATAAAAAACAAAAAATATATAAAAAATAAAATTACAAAAGTAAAATAAATGTCAATTCCAAAATTATTAAAACAGAATAAGATAAAATGGAATAGAATACAATAAAATAAGTAGGTATAAAGTGTGTGTGTGCGCATGTTTGTGTGTGTGTGTGTGTGTGTGTGTGGCTGAATATGTGTGTGTGTGTACTGGCTGATCTGGTCACTCTCTGTCTCTCACCTGGTGGCAGGTGTGTGTGTAGAGTGCTGCCAGTGCACAGCTCTCTCTCTCTCAAACACACACACACACACACTCTCTATCTCTCACACTCACACACACTCGGAGTGACAGAGTGAGTGGGATATGGTGAGAGTGAGTGAGAGCGATTGACATTTAGCCGAACTTTTTTCTAAGCTTTACGTAAGCTTTTCTGTGTAACATGTGATTAAATTCAAGTGTGTTGCACGTGTGTGTGTGTGTGTGTATGTGTGTGATGCACGTGTGTGTGTGTGTGTGTGTGTGTGTGTGTGAATGAGTGTGGTGTACGCATGGTTTTGACCCCTGTGGACTCAGCGACCGGCATAATGCTGGAAGCACGGCGACCCCAAACACAAAACTGACTGTGAAAGTGGAATGTAAGGCGAATGTGGAGGAGTGTTTAGGCAAGCGGAAAGCTGGCTGGCCATGGTGACCTCTTCCAAACCACCCGGATGAACGACGCAGTGAAGGCGTCTCTGAATGCTACTCAAACGACAAACGTGAATGTGTTTCATTTGTTTAGCTAATGTTGTGTTTCAACTTGGGGGAGATTTTTTGGGGTTTTTGACTGTGTAAGTTTGTAAGATTTTCCCAGCGCCTGTACTTTACCTTCATGTGAATAAACAGATTTTTGCCTCCTTCCATCTTCTTTTGTCTGTTTGCTGACTGCATGGATCTTTTTGTGCGACACCAGCAGTACGTACAACTCGAGAGATAAAACATTGATCGATCAAAAAGGTGTATAAATTGAAGTGCAATTTAGGAAATAAATAAATAAAGCAATGTTTCAGCTAAAGAAAATGCTGACAAAACGCTGTAACAAGCAATGAAAATGCTTGTTTAAAATTATAAACAATTATTATTATTATCAGCTTGTTTCTTCTTCATCATTTTTCATGAGTGGAATAATAATTACAAAACACTAACCCTAATGAAATAAGCACGTTTAAAAACAACAACACAGACATTATTCCTAAAATGATAAATGCACCACTGCTGACTGGACACAACGATGGAATGGGATGGATAATATTTGGTCACAAAACTTGACTTAGTGCTGGGTTTGCTCTTCTGCTTTAGTCTTACATCCATAAAAGTGAGAGCTTGCTTTGAAAATCTTTAACTATCTTTAGTTTTACTTGTACTGTGGTGAGCATGGATAGAGAACATACCAAACCTTGTGTAACATCCCACGAGTGACTGTGTGAATTAATGAAGATGATTGGTCCTGAGGAAATATCTAGAGGGCCATCCGTTCATTATCTTACGCCTAATCCATACGGGTCACGGGGCTAGCCGGTGCAACTCTGGGCGCAAGGGCAGGAACAACCCTAGAGGGGGCGCCAATCCATCGTAGGGCACACACACAGTCACGCACACAATCACACACTAAGGGCCACTTTAGAGGCACCCATTAACCTAACACGCATGTCTTTGGACTGTGGGAAGAAACCGGAGTACCCGGAGTAATCCCATGTAGACACGGGGAGGACATGCAGACTCCACACAGAAAGGACCCAGGCTGCCCCACCCTAGGATTGAGCCCAGGACCTTCTTGCCGTGAGGCGCCGGTGCCCCCCACCGAGCCCCTGTGCCGCCCTATATAGAGGACCATCTGTGGAATTCAAAGACAGACCAATTCTGGTTTTATGCTTTGAATGACAAACAGAATGTTTTATTTTATACATTTCTATATTCCTTGTTGGTATTTCAGGACATTCTAGGGTTTATCAAACTATTAAAACCTCAGTTCTCGTCAATAATTTGTTTTAGAAGGTTCCAGATCCTCAGAAAATCCCCTTATATGAGTTATTCAATGCATTAATAGAGTTTTATTGTGTTGGGGCTTCTGATTTATGATGAAGAAATGTTCAGATAAATCCAGCATAAGTTAAAAAGATCATGGACTGAGGAGTTTATTATAATCTATACTGGATCCTTACCACTTACATTAAGCCCCAGTTATCCAAAAACATTAACTCAAAGCTTATTTTATAATAAAGTGCTGAAAAATCTCATGAGATTTAGTGTAAAAATCTTAGAAAGAAAAAAAGAAAGAAAGAAAGAAAAAAGAAAGAAAGAAAGAATGAAAGAAAAAAAGAAAAAAGAAAGAAACAAAAAAAAAGAAAGAAAAAAAGAAAGGAAGAAAGAAAAAAAGTAAGAAAGAAAAAAAATAAAGAAAGAAAGGAAAAAAAAAAATAAAGAAAGAAAGACGAAAGAAAAAAAGACGAAAGAAAGAAAGAAAGAAAAAAGAAAGAAAGAAAGAAAGAAAAAAAAAGAAAGGAACAAATAATAAAAGAAAGAAAAAAAAAAGAAACAAACAAACAAAAAAGAAAGAAAAAAAGAAAGGAAGAAAGAAAGAAAGTAAGAAAGAAAAAAAGAAAGAAAGAAAGAAAAAAAGAAAAAAATAAATAAAAAATAAAGAAAGAAAGAAAGAAAGAAAGAAAGAAAGAAAGAAAGAAAGAAAGAAAAAAAGAAAGAAAAAAAGAAAGAAAGAAAGAAAGAAAAAAGAAAGAAAGAAAGAAAGAAAGTAAGAAAAAAGAAAAAAAGAAAAAAGAAAGAAAGAAAAAAAGAAAGAAAGAAAGAAAGAAAAAAAAGTTGCAAACACGTACAATAAAAGAGGTTTAAATGCCTGTTGATTAACTTTATACTGGGGAAATTAAAAGTGTTGATGTAGCTAAGCGGAAAAAAAAAGAAAACGACAGAAACAGAAAATAACATAACAAGGACTTTCTCAAGGCTAAAAAAACTAGAATTAGTTTTGAGCTCAGTTTGTGTGAGAGACGTGAAAGAACCTTCAAGTTACTCTGGTGTTATAAAGAAGAAGTGTGCTGTAAAAAAAGTTTGTTTATTAATGCATCCATCCATCCATTATCGTCCACCTAATCCACACAAGGTCACGGCCCAGCCGGTGCCCACCCGGAAACTCCGGGCACAACTGAAGGAACAGCACTACACAGGGGACCAATCTATCGTAGGGCCCACAAACACACACACATTCACACACTAAGGTCCACTTTAGAGGCACCAATTGACCTGACACGCATGTCTTTGGACTGTGGGAGGAAATCGGATTACCCGGAGTAAAACCACGCAGTTATTTTAACTAACAGGAAATAATCCTATTTTTCTCTTCTTTTGTTGTTATTTATTTATTTTATTTATTTATTTCCATTCAATGTATTTCTTTACAATTCTCTCTTTTTTGCTTGTCCTTTCTATCTTTATTTTTTTTCTCTAGTTAAACAAGAAAAGACAGTAAAGAAGAAATAATGAAAGAAAGATTATGCTGACAGAATAAATGAGAAACATTTATTATACAAAGCAGCAAAAAGTAGATCCAATAAGAAATAAGAAAAACAGCAAAGAAAAAAAAGAATAATGGAAAAGAAAGACTGAGGATTACATTGATTAATTAATAAATGTATTTATTTGTTTATTTATTAATGTATTTATTGCTTTAGCATTATTGGCTGTTTATGACAGGAGCAGGATTATGGAGATACTGCTCAGAAAAAAAGAAAAAAGAAAGATGCATACTAATAAGGTTCCCGAGCTACAGACACAATACCACAGATCCTCCACCGTACTTATGAGTGGGGTTTAGATCTCTTCAGAGGTTTGGTGCCAAGTATTGAAGCTCTGTTTTAATTACCTAAGATTAGACCAATAACTACTAAACTATGGAAGGAAGGAAGAAAGAAATGAAATGAAATGAATACTTACTGCACAGGGTTTATTTGAGATCTTTTGATCTTGTGATCTTTAGATCTTGTGATCTAGTGAGAATGTTACGTCAGAATAAAGTACACTCTGCGGTTTTGTTTTCAAAGTCGTAACAAAACTTGGTTCCCCTTCTTATCTTGTAAGCGGCTCTGATAGCTTCATCACTAAGGGCTGTTTAGAAAGATGTTTCTTCTCTGTCTAAAGGTCAGAGATAATAAGGTTTGTTCAGATAACACCATTATAACATTTTATTTTAGTTCTTTCTCCTGCATATGATTCAGATTGTGTAGATTTAACAAGATGGATAATAGATGGATGGATGGGTGGATGGATGAAAGATGGGTTGATGGATGGATGGATGGGTGGATAGATACATGATGGTTGATGGATGGATGGATGGATAGATACATGATGGTTGATAGATGATGGATGATGGTTGTTAGATGGATGGATGGATGGATAGATGCATGATGGTTGATGGATGGATGGATGGATGGATAGATACATGATGGTTGATAGATGATGGATGATGGTTGTTAGATGGATAAATGGATGGATTGATGGATAGATGCATGATAATTGATAGATAATGGATGATGGTTGTTAGATGGATGGATGGGTGGTTGATAGGTGATGGTTGATGGATGATGGTTGGAAGGACGGATCGATGGACGGGTGATAGATGGGTGTGTTATTGAATGATAGATGGTTGGTTGATGGGTGGAAATATGGTATATGGTGGATGAATGAATGTCTGATGGATGGACAGTTGGAAAATGGGAGGGTTGATGTATGGCTGAAAGGATAAATGAATGGATGGTTAATGGATGGATGTATGGGTGGATGGATAGGTGCATGATGGTTGATGGATGATGGATGGATGAATGGATAAATGCATGATGGTTGAAAGATGATGGTTGTTAGATGGATGGATGGATAGATGGATAGATGCATGATAATTGATAGATAATGGATTATGGTTGTTAGATGGATGAATGGGTGGTTGATAAATGATGGATGATGGATGACGGTTGGATAATTGATGGATAAATGGATGGTTGTTGGATGGATGGATGGATGGATGAATGGATGAATGTAGCTTTATCTTTTACTTCCAGGGGAAATTACACATTAGTTTTATGATGATCACTCTGGATGAATTTAATATGGAGCTCCTTCCTGGTTAAGCTGGGTTATGATAAATATTTCCCATTTCTGAACCTATTCACACTATAGTTCACTGAATTTGATTCCTGTGATACTCTGCATGCCCATGTCTGATCTCCACCTGCCCTTGACCTCGAAGCGTGATGACCCCTGTCTCTTCTGGTGTCTGTCTTTAATAAAATTGCTGAACAGCTCTGAGAGTTTGTTCCTGGATCAGTCTGACACAACCCCAGGTGTTTTATTCTTGGGCCTGCTGGTTTCGAAACACTAGAAACGTTTCTCCTCCAACCATGGTTTTATGGTCTTTACACCCAGGGCACATGCCTCAGTAAAATGTTGCAGTGCCCCACTAAAATCACACCAGTGAAAAGTTCATTTAATCCTAGATGGCTGAGCAGAACTACAGGACACAATACAGAAACTACACTACAGGCACCACATTTCCCACAATGCTTCTGTAGCACCTCTTACAGCGGGGTATTGTCTCAAAGCAGCTTTAGAATTTTCTATAATCTCTGTTTTTTTTAAAAAAAATCCCAAATTAAGTAGGTGACAGTGGCAAGGAAAACTTTATATGGTTAGGCACCGGCTCTCCTGCAACCCCGATCACGATTAAGTGAATAAAAATGAAAGAATAAATGAATGAATAAAGGACCATAATAAAACAGATACTATAAAACATTTAATTAAATAATGTCATTATTCTAAGACCTGAATTAGAAACAATTCTATTTAGCAAATATATATATATATATATATATATATATATATATGTATATATTATTTTTTATTTTTTAAACAGAGACAGACAGACAATAAAATGTAGCTTTTAAACTTTATATCTATATATATATTTATATATTTAATGTATTTTTTTAAAAATAAAAATATATTTATTTTAACCATGTTTTTAGGATTGGTTCCCTATATATTTTTTTTTTAATGTATTTTTTTAAAATAAAAATATATTTTAACCATGTTTTTAGGATTGGTTCTCTATATATATATATATATATATTTTTTTATGAATATATATATATATATATATATATATATATTTTTTTTTTTTAACAAATTGTATAAATAAATATTTTTTAATTTTTTTTTTAATAAATCGAGTCCATTTTAAATAAAACTCATATTTGATTTATTAAAACAAATTGAATTTATTAATAGTATTTGTCATTGCATAACGATATTTATATCGGATTATATCTGACATTATAAATAATGAATAACAGGAGAGAGGTTTCCTAAATTAGGGTGATTCCTCGTGTACGGGACGTCCCGCCCCTCTAACGCCCCTCCAGGGGGCAGGAATCCCACAGTAAAGCTTTTAAAGCCTCCTGCATCTAAAACACTAAACACTCACCTCCACCTTAAGAGGTCAAATTAAAAGCCCATTATGGTGCATTTAGGATTATTAAAAGCCCATCAGAGCAGCCCAGCGCCTCCTGTAGGCCATTAATGATACTCCACCCTGCAGGAACCGGGCCAGGTCCAGTCCAGAGCCCACACTCAGCGACCCGAGATATTAATAACACTCCACCCTGCAGGAACCCGGCCAGGTCCAGTCCAGAGCTCCGACTCAGCGACCCGAGATATTAATAACACTCCGCCCTGCAGGAACCCGGCCAGGTCCAGTCCAGAGCTCCGACTCAGCGACCCGAGATATTAATAACACTCCACCCTGCAGGAACCCGGCCAGGTCCAGTCCAGAGCTCACACTCAGCGACCCGAGATATTAATAACACTCCGCCCTGCAGGAACCCGGCCAGGTCCAGTCCAGAGCCCACACTCAGCGACCCGAGATATTAATAACACTCCACCCTGCAGGAACCCGGCCAGG
>JAUZSU010169883.1:0-13242 GCA_034780255.1 Parotocinclus maculicauda | reverse complement strand
AGCAACACGCGAGTTTAGTCGCGAGAGGACGCCAAAGCGTCAGTCGGGGCAAAGCTGTATAAAGCAGCTTGCAGGACATCACTAACGGTTGAGGCACGGAGGTAATCCGAATGCCAGAGGGGGGAAGTGAGCTCTAAAAGCGAGCTGGAAATGTGCATGCAAGAATAATTGGTGCTTAGGGTTCCTCCCACAGTCCAAATGCAGGTATGAGGCTAATTGATTATCCTAAATTGGACCGGTGTTTGTGTGTATGACTAGTTTAAATGTAACCTCGTTCCTGTTGTGAAAAGTAATTAGTGCTGAAAGCAACGTTAAATAATAAATTAATTATTAAACTTATACTGGAAGGCAGTCTTTTCCTTTCTACAGACATAATGCTACTTATTCAAACCCAAAAATTGTATTTATTTATATTTTATATTTATATTATAAACGTATTCATCCGCAAAGTGTTTGTCTAGTAGCCTTCTGTCTTGTTCATCTTCAGCCAACTTCAGATGGGCAGCAGTATTTGTTTTGGAGTGCAGTGGCTTTCTTCTTACAACATTGCAAACAGGGTTGTTCAGTGTTCTCCTTATGGTGAATTCATGATCAATGACATTAGCCAATGCGAGAGATGTTAGAAGATGTTAGAAGTTACCCTGCATTTGTTTGTGCTATTGCATGATTAAATGCCTTGTGCTTGAAGTAATCTTTGTTCGTCAAACAATGGTATATATATTTATTTGTACATAATCTGTTTAAACTATATATTAGTGGAGTCCAAAGCCTTCGGAGATGGTAACCTTTTACTTATTGATGAGCACGAATAACTCTTTTATTTGTGTTATTATACACTTCCACAAAAAACACAGAATTTCACCTTCAAATTACCTGCTAATTCTAGGAATTCACATACTTTTGCCACTCGCAGATATGTAATACTGGATCATTGTCCTCATTGTAAATTGCAAACAATTGCATTGTAAATAAATTGTCTAAAAAAGTTCCTAATTTCCGTTTTACTAGTTAGCAGCTAGTTATGAAGATGGCTGTATGTAAACATAAAATATTAGCTATGATTCAAAAAACATTTCAGAACACAAGCATAAAGTCAGTGCATAATAAAACCGGTACTCAGACACACACACACACACACACATACACAAGACACAAAACTTTGATTTTAGCAAAAGAAGGATGGTTGGTTGAGGCATATTGAACACTTGAAAACAACTTGCTTATGCTCTTTATATTGAATATTATTTTTTATATGAAATAGATAAACCATGTTTTATAACAAAGCTTTGATCAGTTGTCTGTGTGAAACTACCCCTACATACCGTACATTATAATGTGTGTTACACATGTGAGTGTGTCTGTCCGTTAGTGTGTTTGTCTGTGTGTCTCTGTGTGTGAGTACGTTTACATGGTAGACATGGCTGAATGAAGTCAGCACACTACTGTGCCAGCGATGGGTAGACAGTGATAACAGAAGAGACAAAACAAACACATAACTGCTTTGGTAACCTTACTTCACACACAAAAACAACACAGCAGAGAACATCATTGGCTTGAATGCAATACTTATGTTTTAGCGTATTATATGTTTAGGTTACAAACTACTAATTTAAGATTAGCCCTTCCTTAGTGATGGCTAAGTGATTAGCTGATGGCTGTGTGTAAAAATGACCTATTAGTAGCATTTTGTAAACACTGCAGAACAACAACCATAAAAATGTCTGCATGTAACACCAGTACTTGATATATCAATAATTTGTTAAAGTGTACTAAACTGGCAAAGTGACATGGAAATGTTACAGTAAATCAGGGTTGTGGTAAAGCTAATGCCTATACTGCTGACACAGGGCGCAAGGCAGGGACAATCCTAAAAATGAGGAGCTGTGGAACATCCATGACTCTTCCTAGAGTTGTAAAGTAAACCTTAAACATCTTCACCAAGGATGGCAATAAATCTGGAGCTGACGTAACAATCCTAAGGAAGTTAGCATATTGGTAGTGGTTCTGTGAAGGTCCATCTTTACTTGTTTAATTTCAAATAGCTTTTGTTAATATGTTGTTGAAATGTTTTAAAACATTAGCTATCAGTGCATTTTACCAAATATGTTCCCTGAGTTTATGTTCAAACACGAACAGAAATTACAAAGTAACTGTTCTAGTTATTGTCACATTAATTCGCAGCATCCATCCACGGAGAGAATCGGTTCTAAGATTAGATAATGACCCCTACATTGTAAATGATTGGCTAATTCTTGATCGAGTTGATTGAGGCCCTTGACTGGTGCAGCTGTCTGACAGACTACTCCACCACCATCTGGGTTCAAGTCTCAGCATTGTCTCCCTGCCAAGTCGGGGATCACACTCTGTTGGAAGACCACGTTAGATGTGAGTGTGTCTGTTTACTTATGCATTTTATCTGCATTTCATGAGTTTATGAAAAATATGTATTCTATTGTATATAAACACATGTACACATATACCCACTGCTGGCTCACAGGTTATGAGAAAAGGATTCTTTGTAGGTTAAGACTCTTGTGTTCTAAGCAAAATCCCTACTATACTCACAGCCTACAGCACTGGCCCCTTACCCCCTTTTTCTGCTTTCTCACTTACTCCTTTTCTCTTGTTGGACACTATAACAAAACCTGTTAATCTGGCCTAATCTTATTCACTAACTTGTCTCTTGTGTTATCCCCACTGTCGTCTAACAGACATGTTAGATTTGTTTTTATTATCCAATTAGTCATTACCTTTACTTCAGTTTAAGTCTCAGGTCTCATGCTATTCTCTCTTCTCCCCCTCTGTGTTCTGTCTATGACTTTCCATCCCTCTGTTCTAGTTCCACATCTGGTTTAGATGAAAACAGGGTTAGTCTGTTACATCGTACTTCTTTGATCTGGCATTCAGAGCAGTCCAGTCATTTTCATTTTTGGAAATCAGATAGTAACTAAAATGAAAACAGAAAACCCTCTCCTTTCAGCTCCTGCCAGACACTGAAACACTTGCTTCTGCTGTATGTCCTTTTCTTGCATGAATTATCATAAATGTCATTCTTTTTACGCATCTTTCTGCAGAAAAAAAAATAATTGTGCAACAAAAATGCATTTGCACTGTTTTACCACTGGTAAGTGTTGGTGAGTGTGGAGCTAAATTCATAAACTTGTGGTATAAATAAGACAAACTATCAAATTTCAACCTTAACGTTCTCTATTACATTTTTAGTGTATCACTTTGAATTTACAAATGTAACATTTGTTTGTGTACTGAAAAAAAACTTGTCTAAGTTGGTATAATTCCTTTCTTTGATCTGATTATGCATGAATAGTAAGGCTAGGCTTGGGTGCTGAAATTTTCCATACTTAGTAATAGTCGGTAATAGTCGGTTTCTGTAACAGTATTTTTTCTTTCATTCAGTAAATTTTTATAATAATATAAATAAGTTTGCATTCTGAAGTTCAGACTTTCCTGCTGCATCATTTATGCATCTTCTAAAAAGTGTGAGCATTTATTTCTGTATATATAGCATCTCTGTATTGACTCTCTTGTAGCTACAAATCACATGCATGACACTTTTTGTATAAATGTTTTCCAAATGTCTCCTTTCTAATAATGGTTTCACACGTTCATTCAATGCTGACTGTCCAGTGTAAACAGCAACAGTGGACATAGGAGCAGAATACAAGCAACATGGCCACTCTAGACAGACTTTATTAATCTGTCTGTTAGACATATATGTTGAGAGAACAACATGGTTATTTGGCAAATTAAGAAAAATGCTTTCTACCATTATTTTTTTTACTAAAATCCTTAATACTTTTGTAATTAAATAGTAGCTATATATACTTATATATTACAAAACTGGAATCCATTGGAATAATTTTCAAATGATTTGCACTGTTACACTATAACACTGGTTATCTTAATTCCTTACGATAAGATATGAGATAACCAAATGCATTGTCTAAGTAGCAATCGATTTGGGGCTCTGTTCGAGATAAAGATTTAAAGTAACATTTTCTTAATATCAAAATATAATTAATTTACCATTTATTATCATTTTAAAATAAATAATCAAATTGCTTCTGTGGTAATACTACTATTACTAACTAAAAATGACAGGCAAGGAAAAAGTATTTAAAACTTAAAATCAAAAGTCATTTTGTCTAACCTTTAAATATGGGAGCAAAACAAAAAAGGACATACAGTGGGGAAAATAATGATTTGATACACTGCCGATTTTGCAAGTTTCCCAACTACAAAGAGTAAAGAGGTCTGTTATTTATGTTGTACGTATAATTCAACTGTAAAAAACAGGATCTATAAAAGTCTAGAAAATTTGGATTTTATTGCATTTAATTGTGAAGTATATGCAATAAAATTAATATACTTTTGCAGTATATGAATCAATAACTTAGCAGCCAATAAGAATTTTGGCTCTCACATCTGTTAGGTTTTCTTTAAAGAACCCCTCTATTCTGCACTCATTACATCACATTACCTGTATTAATTGCACCTGTTTAAACGTGTTACTTGTATAAAAGACACCTGTTCACACTCAATCAATTACACTCCAACCTCTCCACTGTACTCAGGAACAAAGAGCTGTCCAAAGACTCCAGGAACCATTTGAAGTTATCCAATGACCATCTGGATGATCTAGAGGAGGTATGGGAGAAGGTCAAGTGGTCAGGTGAGATCAAAATAGAGCTTTTTGGTATGAACTGCAATCGCCTTGTTTGGAGAAAAAAGAAGGATGAGAACAACCCCAAGAACACCATCCCAACCATAAAGCATGGTGGTGGAAATATCATGCTTTGGGGTGCTTTTCTGCAAAGGGGACAGGATGACTGCACCACAATAAAGGAAGGATTGATGGCTTCATGTATCGCAGAATTATGGCCAACAAACTCTTTCCCTAGGGAAGGAACATTGAAGATAAGTCGTGGCTGGGTCTTTCAGTATGACAATGACCCAAAACATGCAGCCAGAGCAACTTAGCAGTGGCTTTGTAAGAAGCATTTCAAGGTCTTGGAGTGGCTTAGCCAGACTCCAAACCTGAACCCAAAAGAAAATCTTTGGAGAGAGCTGAAACTCAAGGTTGCCTAGCAATAGCCCCAAAACCTGAACATTCTGCAGAAGATCTGTATGGAGGAGTGGGCCAAAATCCCTGCTGCAGTGTGTGCAAACTTGGTCAAGAACTACAGGAAACATCTGACCTATGTAATTACAAAGGTTTCTGTATCAAATATTATGTTCTGTTTTTCCGTTGTATCAAATACTTAATTCATGTAATAAAATACTAATTAATTATTTAAAAATCATACAATGTGATTTTCTGGATTTATTTTACACTCTGTCTCTCACAGTTGAAGTGTACCATAAAAAGTTTATACGTCTACGATAAAAATTACAGGCCTTTCCATTCTTTGTAGAAAACTTTAAAAGGAAAACACTTTTTTACTTAATTTCCACACTGTAAATATTGAGTGTAAAGCAACAGAACACAGTTCAGTGTAACTGATTGGTATGCAGGCCAGAAGCTTTCCTTGGAATACTTTGGTTGAAAAATTATCCCAGTTATTCTGCTTGGGAAAAGGTGGGAGAACGTATAAATAACAATCCACAGGCCCTGTGCTCTCACTCAAGATCTAGTGTCTAAGTGTGTGTTTGCATGCAAGGTGGGTGTGACATACATTCCAAATAGTCTGCACTCTTTCTTATCCTTTCTCTGTCTTTTTGAGTCAGTCCCTTTTTCAGTGATGAGTTTAAATGCATGAAATGTTAAGAGTGAAAGCTGGACAGAAAAAATTAAAATATGTTTAGAGGGTATTTTTCATGAATAAAATGTGGAAATATGTGTTTGCAAGACTTATTCTTGAGTGTGTGCTTTATATGGGTTAAGTGGGGCATGTAGTCCAAAATAGTGACTGAGGAAAATTATGAAAAGTTTTAAGGGGGATTTCCTCTCAAAGAGAAGGCATTTCTCCTCCCCCTAGCTCTCTTCCCCCTTCTTTCCCTCCCTCTTCACAAAAAAGCAGCCAGGAAGCAACAGGGTAGCAAGCCAAGCAACAGGCTTTGTGACATCTTACAACTCTGCTTTTTAGAATGGCACCTAGTTATTTCATCCACAATTCTGCAATCTGGACAATTGTGTTGCCATGCTCTCTTTGGATATAGCACAATGGGAAACAAAACAACCCATATTGCAAGCAGGAGGAGAGGATGAAGTTTTAATGGTTGAACTGTGATGACAACTGGATAGCATCGATACTGTCGTCAAAATGGTATTCCCACTATTTCTGCTGTATTGTCATCATTTCTAGCCCTGGTCTAGTGACTTTACTGTGATTAAGTGACTATTTAGTAGTAAGTGTGAATATGCCAGATATATTAATCTTGTTGGACGTTTGTACAGTTTTCTTAGAGTGTTGTGATCACAAGTGTCCTTTGATAGATTATCTTATTGTCAGGATTGTGGTGGCTTATTTTTTTAAGTTACTGGTCAAGGGTTCAAATCCCACCTCCGCCAAGCCACACAATTGCTTGGATGCTAGGATGGCAGCAGTTGTAAACTGCTCTGGATTATGACGGCTGCAAAAGGTATTTTCCATGAACTATTATGTATATTGAAGGCATAAAAGTTCAATTTAAAGACCAGCTGTTTTATATAAGTATATTAAGTGGAATGGTCCAAACTAATTAGGATGCATGCCAAATGGTTTTCACATACATAAAGGATTTATGCAAGTGTTGACTGTGCCAAGTCCTGTCCAGGTGGAAGAGTTTTATTAACACTTATTAGCTATGCCACAGTGACCAGCTATGCCTCAGTTAAAATTAACAGAACAGTTCCCACACCCAGTCAAACTGTATAGAGTTTTTACAATTTAGAAACATCAGTACAGATGCCAGTAACCAACAAACCTATTTCATAACAATCTACAGATTATACATTGATGAATCTTTTAAGTTAACATAACATGTACACATACATTGCCAAAAGATAATACAATACCATAATATGTTTTACAATGTTCATGCTGTTTGTTTACCTATGAAAAGTAAACAAATGTTATGTTTTGGTGAAAATAATATTTAAATATAATTTGCAGAATAATATTTTCATACATCTTTAAAATCTGTTTTTCTGGGGTGAATATGCTTTTGAGAATTTATGTATTAATGTATTATTTGTTTTTGAGTCCTTCCATTTACTGGTTGACTACCATGTTCTGTATGAGTACTTTAGAATGACCATGGTACTCCCCAAGCATTACCAAAAAACAGGAATTATCTTCTTAAACTACCAGGCAGCTTCAAGGTGACCCCTTAAAAGATTAATATTCTACAAGGAATTAGTTTAAAGCAGATCCATAATGTCTGTGTATGTGAAAGAAAATGTGCCTTGGTGTCATTTTAGATATTTGATTTAATGACTTGAATGAATTGAAATGAATGCTCTGGCAAAAAGTACCATGGTAAGATAAAAAAAAACTATTAAAACCCAAAAATCTGAGTAAACATTAACATGTTTTAAAAGCTATGGTGTAATAGTATGTCATAGTGTGCTACATAGTATAGTAAGCTGTATACGAAAACAGCCTTGAACCAAAATAATTTTTTGTCTAGCCAGTGATTTTAGTCTTGCCCAAAAGTTATTCACACAATCAACATAAAAAAACACAACCCAAAAACGAATTATTTGTGCAAGACCCGCAGCATTTATTATTTATCACAGAACCAAAGCTGGCCTGATGTCTCCCGGAATGCAGTGAGCAACAATGGTTTCATTTCATAATGACTCACTGTCTGGGTCATAATGTGTGGGTGATAATATGAAAAGCATCTGTTTTCAATTCCCAGATTTTCAATTGTTTTCAATTCCTTGTTTACTGCATTCACCCAAAATATGTGACAAAACCATTTAGCTCCAGCAAAAATTGGTAGTCTGATGTACTTATTATGGAAGGAAGACAAATCCATATTGAACCAATTTCCTTGTTTGCCATGTATTTTTATTTTAGTGATGGGAAGCAGCCCACTGCCTTTTATACATAAATATAATTATTTCATATAAACTTATCAAACTATTCATATCAGAACTATCAGAAAAACAAAAAAGCCAAAAGATTTATATGTTACTGCTATTGAGACTCTTTTTTCCCTACAATGGTCAAAATGGCTAAATCAGAGCTAGGAAATACCTCAGAAAAAATATAGTGACCTCTGCAATGGTGTCCAGCATATGTAATCTCATATATACATTGGCGCTGTTGTGTTGTGTGAATTATTAAGGTTTTAAATCAAGGTTTTAGGCAGTTTTTTTGTTTCCTGAGTTTCTCCTTCCTGAGTTGTAATCAACATGGCATGGCGGCACCACTGTCTGTGCAGGTTTACTGTCAGTGCTCCGGTTTTCTCCCACAAAAAATGACATGCATTTGATGTATAGATTATGCGAAATTGGCCCTGATCTGAGTGTTTCAATCAGCCATCCAGAAGTGTCATGTCAAAATAAAGCACTGCCCATTTAATCCTTACTTTCAAGTCAAGTCAAATTTCTATTTCTATAGCACTTTTTTTCAAGGGTGCATTGTCTCAAAACAGCTTTACAATCTTATATTACCATAAAAGGCCAATCCCAAATTGAGCAAGCCTAGGGCGACAGTGGAAAGGAAAAACGTCCTGAATGTAGAAATACGAAACCTTAGAGGGACCAAGACTCATAAAGGGTCTAGATGTTAAGTGAAATAGTTATGTTTGTATTAATAGTCAAATTAAGCCAATAATAACAATTACGTTAAATAATGTAAAAGATGTGAGATATTGAGTCCTCAGCGGTAAGTCTTTGGAGGCACATCATCTTCTAATAACTAAACGATGGAGGGAGTTATTGCACTCTGGTGGGACCCGGGCATGGTGGGACTGATTTCTGTTGATAAAGACAAGTAGAGTGATGCTGAGGTGGAGGAACATCTAGGTGTGAGGTACTTTAGCTGGTACTGGAACATCAGCTCAGAGAGAATTGAGAAAATTTAGTTACTTATTGGTTTGGAACGCAGAGTCTATTATTAATCACTAATCTAAATCATGGATGCTATTAACTATAGCAGCATATCTAGAAAGAGGAGAACCCAGAAGGCAACACAGCCAAGAGTCAAGAGCCAACTTGAGACATGCATCCCAAAAGCCTGCATAAATAAGAATGTTTTAGGCTTGACTTAAAAATTTGAAGAGTGTCTGAATCTCAAACTAAAGGGAAAAGTGTATTCTGTAGTTGGGTGGCCAAGTATGAGACTTTTCCCCCTGCTGTGACTTTTTTAATTCTGGTAATTGAAGCATCTAAAACATGCAGGAAATGAGAAAGGAGAAATGAAATTAGCTGTGTTATATAACAGTAGCTAGTAGTAGTAACTATATTATAAAAGTAGAACTAAATATTTTCAGCACAATCTTGCAAACATGACGGCTGATTGTAAGCATAATGTGCCATACATTGTAAATGTGGAATTGCTTCTGAATAGTCTGGGGGCTAAAATATAAGAATAATCTTAAAGAGCACCTAACTTGAAAAGGTGAATCAGAAGCAATCTCAAAGCAGCTCTGTGCATGGAGAAGACAAAAGCTTTTATCTTAGTGAGAAGGAGGGGTTGACCCAGTTGCTGAGTATGATGTATTCTTTTAAAGATTCTTCTTGTATCCAAGAGATTTCTTGGATTTTCTTGTCTAATGTCTCCCCAGATTTAATTTGCACTGTCATAATTATACTAACCTACATTCCAAAATTGATGAAAGTGTCTACTTGTAACGTATTATATATGCATTTCAATGAGCTCTGATGCTGTAATAGACCTGCACTGGTACTCAGAGAGCAGACCAAAGAGTGTTTTGTTTGCACCTCTAGTCAGCTGTTTAGTTACTGACATCTGAAATACCACTGCACAATGCTATGTCTTCATCCATTTTGCTTTTTTTGTATTTAGGCTTCTTAACGCTTGTCAGAAGAGAGCAAACTATTGACTCTATTTATCTGCTGTTAGAATCTGGTTGCATGTTGTAGAGCCATGTTTAAGCCTTATAATTTGCATGTAAAAGCAGTGGTGAAGTCTAGCAAAATCTGTTTCATGCATGCACACACACCAAAGCTGGATCTGTGTTTTGCATCTCCATTCCAAATTGGCAAATGTTCGCAGAGGATATTATTGTTATGTCTTTCACTTTTTTGCCAGAATATGAAGGAAATGTCTATCAAGGGATATATGCTCACTTATTCTGCCATGTGAGATGGAAAACATGAAAACATGACATTCTATTAAATCATTATTCTAGATTAAAAGACACCTACTAAGAAAAATGTAATAATTACTTTGACAATATGTTTCTTGACAACCAATCTCAGTGCCTATGTTTGGGAAAATGTTTTTTGTTCCATTAGGAGACATTCCTGGAATAAAGACCAAGGTGTATCTAATATATGATACATGATTTAAGTGGCATTTTATGCAAGCAAAAAACATGCTGGGCTTTACAAGTAAATATGAGCCCATTTAATGTCAAAGCTAATGGATAATCCTCAGTGTCTGTGAACATATTTTTAGAGAAAGTAGTAGAGGCCTGACAGATGGAGATACACTGCATATTTTACATGTTAGTACAGGCACATATAAGAAAAACAGAGGGTTAGAAGTCAATTCTGTGAGTGGACGAGTATGAGGACAGATGGGTGTATGTGATTTGTGCACAATGTATTTACTGTGGTGCAGTGTTAGATTTAGAATGAAACTCAAGCAGTATCAATGGGGTACACTTTGCCAGAGCTCCCTCTATAAGGAGTTAAATAAAACTGGCACTGAGGCAAATCTAACACTGTCCCCTAGAAGAAGAGAAAAAGGACGAGAAGAGAGGTGAACAGGAAAGAGATACCTGCTGAGAAGACAGAAGGAGGTGGGGGGTTGCGGGGGATGGGGGTGCCGGGTTAGGTCAAGGAACTGTCAGAATTTGACAGCTGAAAGTACAGTGCTCTTTAAAAAAATAAACAGATATTGGATTAATGTCTGTCTGAAGATGAATTGAGCACACATGGTTTACCAGACTCATTTCTTTTTACTCTTACAGAACTAAGGAGTTTTGTTCACCAAAAGGTTTTTGGAAGGTTTAGATTGTTCTGTTATGTCTTACAATGGCAAAAGATTATATCCTACACATTGAGTAGATACGGCTATTGTCTAAATTTATCCCTCTAAAGGAAAATAAATTAAGGACTATGGAAAATTATATCATTCTGCACTCATTTTTATTTTTGGCAGATCTTAAGGTAGGATCTGAATTATAGTGTTTAGAATAAAAGTTATGCTGCATAGTGTGTAATCAAAGTGAAGTATCTGTTAGAGATGTAGCTTTCAATAAAGCTTTATATACATGAAAGGTGTGCAGATCTTTCATTAGTCAGTTAGACTCTTCTGATTCCAAGTGTACACAAAATGACAGTTTCAGTCACCTTCCTGAGTGCACATCTCATGTGACCTGTTCAGCGGCACAGTTTCCACAGTTTGTGATAGAGGAGAAAGCTGATATTTTCTTAAGTTAAAAATTACCAGTCATCAATTGTGTAGTGTGAGCAAACAAATGAGTAGGTACACTGAAAGCACACTGCTTATAGTTACAGACCTTCTTACAGACAGTCACTTCTTTGTCTTTGAACTTTTGCCTGAAACCCATTTGAAAATATTGTTTTTTTAGCTTGATTTACACCCTGTGCTTAATAACATTCAAGTAACATGAAGAAAAATCTAAATGCAGAGCAATGCGTCCAGTTTTTCCCCATTATCCGTCTGCAGTCAGTCAGTTACTTTTTGCAGTACTCATGAACACTATACATTATAACACTGTACATTATAATTCAATTGCATTTGTTCATTCCAAAAAATATTCACCTCTGTAAAGACCAGTGTATGCTGAATTCAACCAAAGAATGTAGCTCAGGTGTTAGGACATAAGACTTCAACGATAAAACTATCATAAGACTATTTAATGAATACAAATAGCAGATGATGTGATTTTTGTTTGTTTTATTGCCACTATTCATTATTAGGGAGGTGCAAGATTCTGCTGAGCTTTGCTGGTTCTCAAACAGCAGGGTGTGACATGTAACTGGGGATGAGAGGATACCTACAGCATGTGTCTTTGTTAGAGAGGGAGCACAGGGATGAGTATATGGCAACACAAAAGACAGGAATGTTGACTAAGGGAGATGGTGGGGGGTGTTACTGTAGAGAGAGAGGAGTCAGCCAGAGGGCCCTGGAGCTTGCATTCATCAAAGACCACCCTGAAACAGACTCACATGCCGGGAAAAAACCCAAAAAACGTTGTACCACTATTCATAAAATTCCTATGCTACAAGCCAATATACACAGTTTGTTATACTGTGTGTATCCATTAATAACTATTATGAATCATATTACAGAGATTTTAACTTGTTGTACTTCTACTTTCTTGATACCATGCTTCTGACAGTATTATAGTTCTTGTGAACAAATAATAATCAATAAATATCAATTCCTAAATCTCAGGCTTGCAACACATTCCAAAAAAGTTAAATATTGATGTAATTCCACAAATTTGTTAACAGATGATTGTAATCATGATTAGGCACAAAAGCAGCATCCAGGAAAGTTTCAGTCTTTGAAGAGCAAAGATGGCCATAGAATCTCCAGTTTGTCAACAACACACAAGGAAATTATTAAAAAGTTTAAAATATTTTTACCTCTAAAATATTGGAAGGGGTTTGCTTATTTTACAGTGCCTCTACAGTGCCTGATATCATTCAAGGAATCAGTAGGAATTTCACTTCATAAAGGCCAAGTGCGTAAGCTTAAGCGAAATGCCTGTGATCTTTGATCACTCAGATGGTGCTGTATCATGAACTACCATGCGGTAATAGCTGACATCACCACATGTGCAAGGGATTACTTTTTGCAAACCTTTGTCAAGCTCTACAATTCACAAATGCAACTTAACACTTTGATGTGCAGAAAAGAGGCCTCATGTTAACCAGGTGCAGAAGTGGCATCGTAAAAATTGTGTATTGTATTGTAATGTATTGTGGTCAGATAAATCTGTACAGGTAGTCCTTGGTTTACGACGGTCTCAAGTTACGTCGTTTCGTGGCTACGACGCTTTATACGACGCCTCGTTCCGACTTACGCGGTTTTGCGTCGTAAGTCGAGCTACGTGCAACTGTAGTAC
>JAUZSU010169872.1:0-13243 GCA_034780255.1 Parotocinclus maculicauda | reverse complement strand
CAAGACCTTTATGGACCTTGCTTTGTGCACTTGAGAAAAGGGAAAAGGACCCTTTTCAAACCTTTCCTTCAAACCAAAAAGCGAATGCTCATGCTTTTGATGTTAGGGATCAGTCAGAAATATTACGGGAGGGTTATACAGCATCAGCAGCTTCTTCTCTTCCATCAGATCCTTATTTTCTTTCTGGTTTATCCCAACACGTCGTTTGCCGGTGTTTAAACTCGCCGTCTTTTATCAAACACCGTCCACGGCCGATCGGAGCTTCGTTCATGGATCTGAAACCACTGTTGAGGTTTTTTGGTTGGTAGTGGTTCTTCAGACGGCCACTACCTTTCTTATCGTCCACAGTGCCGGGTTCTCCGAGGTCTATGAGGGATGTAATGGTGTTACAACAGAGTCAAACTGGTGGATCTTTCTCTGTGTCGTTGTTAAAGTCTGTTGCTATGATACTGCGTTCTCAGCTGCGTTCTCTAGACATCAGAATCATAAATTCCATCTTCAGTTACCTGTGATAAACAAAGTTCTCAACTTTCTGTTTTAATAACTTTTAAACTACAAACCATATTCCAAATCCGATTGCACCAGCCGATTTCGGATACAATTCTGATCTGCTTTGATATCCTACATGACCACTTTATCGTTGAAAAAACTCGCCCTTGATCCAATATGGCGGCTTTTAAGATGGCAGCCATGTCCCAGACATGGCCTAACTAACCATTACTGGTCGGGGTATTCAAATATGTCATTTTATCTTTTGTTTCTGAAATAAAATGGTGTCCTGTGGCTTTTGACTCCCCCTGTTTATTGGCCATAATAACACTATGTGCAAAGTATCTAACCTAGATAGTATTATTTAGTAACAGAAGACTTATGCTCTTAATCCATAAGTAACTACATTTTCTCTTTTCTCTCAGAGCTGATGTTCTGGTACCAGTTCCAGCACCACACACTTAGATGTTCCTCCAGCTCCATCAACAGAAACCAGTCCCACCAGTGTGCAGGAACTCCCTCCATCATTTAGTCACTAAGAGACGATGTGCCTCCAAGGACCTCCCACTGAGGACTTATTTTAAAATCTCTTTTATTATTAACTTAAATATTATTATTGATTACAATTATAATATTTATTTAAATGTACTATTACTTTATTATACTTTTAAGTATTTACCTAATGAACATCTAGGCCACCCATGGAGGTCGGGTCCCATTTTGAATCTTGGTTCCTCCCAAGGTTTCTTCCTTCTACTTACAGGGATTTTCCTTGCCACTGTCACCCTAGGCTTGCTCCCTTTGCGACTGGCCTTTTTTCAAGATCATATAATATTATAAAGCAGCTCTGAGATAATGCTCCGTTATAAAAAGCGCTATAGAAATAAATTAGAATTAAATTAAACAGAAGGTATCACACCCCACAGTAAAGCAGTCTTAAAATCAGTAATCATTGTCAGTTTCAGTCATTTGGGGCCATTTTATTGATTTATCGCCTTGGTAAACTGAAATGACCGGACACCGTGGAGGTAGGGAAGTTAGGATCCAAAGAAAAAACCCTGAGATCCAAGAACTCCATAATTGTTGCCTGTGGAAAATGTTGAACCAACAGGAAACATCTTTGAAAAGCACAGACACAAAAGGCAGCTAAAAGGAACGTTTGGAGGCTGTGATTTCCGCTGAAGGAGGTGTTATTAAATCCTGATCGACAGGTTGATTTTTAAAATAAAAAAGAAACCGCACCGGCTCTGTGGGGGAACAATCCGAAATGCATTTCGCTTCAAATGAACCCAACAACAAACGCGCAAACGGTTCGGAGACTTTTCCACATGACGTCGTAGCCGTTTTTCCAAAAAAAAAATACAGACCACTTAAAGGCCCGACTGTTAACTGAGGTTCCGTAGCTGATTCCGACCTGCAAACGCCTCGTGGCAAAAGTTTGGAGACGGTTTGAGCCCGGCGAGAACTCTATAGTGACGGAGGAACCTGGCTGATCCCTGATCCACCCTCGTAGCGTACTCTCACCTGACAGCTCAATTACGATCTTATTATCCACCAACATGTCCAAAAGCATCCAGGCTCGGAGTACGCCGCATGCTCCCCGAGCCCGTGGGCAATCCGGGTAGAAGAAAGCGATGTGTACTTGGCACGGTCAGAACCCCGCCACCTGCCAGCTCTCCCAAAGTCAGATTGAGTCTAAAGAGGCATTTGTTTAGCGATTTCGGCGCGGTAGGCCTGACAAATGGAAACGAGTGCGAGCTCTCAGCTCATCTCCTGCACTGGATGCACCATTTATCAGGACGAGCTTCCAGCAGAAGGTGCGATCGCTCCATTAACGAGTAATGAATTATTAATATTGTGTGCGCTGCAATTACAAAGCTGGATCTCCACAAAAAAGGGGGCACGAAGATTGTTCTCGAGAAGCCATGAACCTGGCGGAGTCCATGTTTGTGTTTGGGACAGAAGCGCCCTGCAAGTGGATGGATCTCTGCTGCCCCCATCAGGTGTAAACAGAAATGACATGCATTTTTATACAGGTTTGGATGCTCAAATGAACGAACCCCAAGAATGAAAGCACGTGCTTTTTTGGTAAAAACCCTTCATAAAAATGCTTTTCTCTAAGACCAAGCCTGGTCATAAATAACGATCAGGAATGACCTGAAATTTATCACAGCCTCTAAATGTCTCTTGTAGGATATGTTTCTCTTATGTCTCGTGACATCACCCGCCTCGTCCAGGACCCCCCTGTAGAGAGGATCGTTTGAGCTGCCGACAAGCACGAGTTGCTCTCGCGGTTTCGTGATCCACCATCCGGACACAGAGGGCACCTTCACTAACACCAATTTCCAGGAGCTTAGGAGAACAATTTGTTGTTACAGCGCCCCTTATGGCGTCCTGCCATTGACAGCCAGGCACCGTCACCTTTGTTTGTTCTGATACCTCCCTGGTAACTCCTGGTGTGATGATCTGGGGAGACATCTTATAAGACAGTCCTAAAAATTAATTTGATCGAGTCCAGCAACTCCTCCTTGGTGAGTTATCCCATCTGTGAAACATGCTGGCGGTAGTATCACGGTTAGCTCTTTTCACTGAACAAATTCTCCATGAATTTCAAGCAGTAAGCATGGAAGTCTTTTTTCACCCCAAGAACAACTAAAGAAGAATAAAGTTCGGTTTGGAACAGCCAAGTCAAGGTCCGGACCTTAATCCGGATGTGTGAGCAATTAACATTCCAGAATTTAAGCTTTTTAGGGGGGCACACCAAATCACATGCTCACTCCTAGATAAGAAATATCGGATAATTTCCTTAATAAATGTTTTTATTTTTTTGTGTCTCATAACGTATCTTCTCTCTATATCCGTGACCAAAACAGCAATAATAACTTTATTTATCATTTCAAAAGCAGGTGTGAGCTCAGTCACTCCACATCCCTGATCTTCTGCTGCTGTTTGGAGAGCGTCCGACCTTCCAAAGCCTGGCCGTAACAGATCCTGAACCCAACAGCGTATAAATATAGGAAGGTCTACACAAACATTTCTTTCAGACCCCTCGAAGCAGAACCTGGTCTCCACACACCGGGGCCTCGGAAAGCAGCTGCACGCCGAGATAACCCTACAAATGGAGGATGGTACTTAGGTAATAGGATTGCCTAAAGCTGAAGATGTCGACATGAAGTGCGGGACCCTGATAATCTTCCTTCCCCTCCGAGTGCTCCCTTTCCCCTGCCAGGCGCCCGAATTGCTTGCAAATGTGATTTCTGAGCATCGCTCGCAGCTTCATGACACTAATTGGAGGAGTCGGTTCTAAAGACGGGTTAAATAACGCTGGAGTGAAGGAACTAATCTAAGTACGGCCCGAGGACCATGATATGTTCGCGTACTGCAATTCGGAGAGAGTCCCCGCAAACCTGCGACCAAAAATCGTGTCATTAAAATGTCATATGTTTGGGAAAATTGCAAAAATATGCACTTGGCCTTCCCCAGACAGGACACCTCAAACTCGTGCCACCTGACCCTGTGTGAAGGCACGTACCAGACCGCAGTGCCACCCGGGTCCTTCGGTAGTTCATTCATTTTCCAAATCCGCTTAATACAATTCAGGGTCTCCGTAAGGCAGGATCTAACAGGCAGCACAGGGTACAAGATAAGACCACTCTGAACATGATGCCAACCCATTTCAGGGCACACAACCAAACACTAAGCCACTTTTGGGACAGTTCATCTAACGTTAATCCAAAATTCTTTAGGAAACTGGAATAACTACAGGCAAGAGCCAGGTCAGGACTCGAACCCAGGCCTCTGGACCTCACCCCTGTGCCAACCACCACCCCTTAGATGGTAAATAAAACGTATTTAAGACTGTACTAAAATCTGACCCACTAAACCCATCTGAATGGGTATGGATGCCAGTCCTAGTTGTTTCCACTTACATCTTTTTTCTGTAATAAGAAATTAAATTTGAAGCTTGCAAATGTTTCTTTTAAGTATAGAAACGATTAAAAAAAAACACATACTCAATCTAAGAATACAAAATTACAAACTAAATGTGTTTAAAAACAAGTTTTGCACAATTTTTAACCTTGCAAGTCCAGCACCAAAGTGGCCTGCAGCACCAGACGCAGTTGCCTGAGGGAGGAGAGCTCGGTCAGGGGATTATCCGTACTGGTGCCACAGCGACCCCTGGCATCTCATCCAGGACATGCCTTTCCCTGCACCCTGTGTTCTATACCCACCTAATCCAACAGGTAATGGAGTCATTGTTTCTTTAAAAAAACGAATTTCTTCCTTTAAAATGGAATGGCGCTCTCTTGACTCCTGGACATTTAAATTCATTACTTGTTACTTTACTTCCAAGTCACGCCCTAAAATGTGAATCTGTGCCAACTAGAAAGTCCAATAATAAGAGCTTAATTTAAGCATTTAAACCTATTTATTGTTTTCCTTGAGGCAGTTGCACCAATCTGGCCAGCAGATGTCGCTAAACGGTCAGAATTATGTTCAAACGATCATAAGCTTCACAAAGATTCGTTTCTCCGTCACTAGGTGGCGATAGAGGGGGTTTATTGTAAATTCTTTGGTATATTTGATGTTTTTTCGCTCACGAACCTCGAAAAACTAAAAAGTAATTCTTTTGATGGCTCATTAATTGTAATGTGATAACATCGTTTAATTAAGTTAAAAGTCATTAGTGTAAGTGTAGTTCAACGTGTTACTGTTACCCCAAACACCGAGGCGCACTACTCATGCCAGGGCACTTTAGAGAAGCCAATTGACCTAAGTCATGCATGTTTTTGGGAGGAAAGCGGAGTATCTGGAGGAAACTGACAGGGTTTTGATGAGCTACTGAATCACATTCTAATGATTTTCACTAAATATTTTTTAGGCGTGTCTCGGGTTCGGCTTCCTTTCTCTTTACCTGTCACGGTCCACAGGTGTGTAAATAGATCAGTCCACGTCCCCGTCCTGGACGCGCATTTTTCTTGATCTACACTACAGATGTGCGTCATTGGTTCATCAGTTCGGTAAATAAGACGTTTTTATGAGAGCACGCTGCGGTTTTACCCAGCAGTCGTGTTATAAACGATCATCCATCGGCCTGTTTTAATCCCTATATTTTTTAATAACCCCGTAACGTAACCTTGAGACATGCTTTGTTGCAGAAGGAGCTTTTTATCCTGGGTTATAAAAGATGCTATTATCCTTCTCGAATTAGAGAAAGTAAATGGAAGGCCGCCATCTCATTGGTTTCACTTAAATTCACTTCATGAGTTAATGCTTTTGGCTCTAATCCCACTCCACTAACGCTAGCAACCGGCGGCGGGATTTATTCGCTCTGCTACAACGGGGACGAGCCACGTGAGGAAACTTCTTCGCTTCCTCATATCCAAGCGTCGGTCTATTTAACAGAAACGTGCACATGCTCTGAAGAGGCTTTGTGTCTGTCTGTAAATCAACAATTGCAACCTCTTTGGTGGGACAGAAGGTTAGTCCTGCAGATTTCATTGCAAAAATGCAAGCCATGCAGAAACGATGACATCAGAACTCTGAGAGATAAATCCCAGGTCACCTTGGTCAAGTAAATGCGTGCGTTACGGAGACAGAGCGACGGGAAGGCACAGCATCAGCAGGATTTTCCACTCCAACTCCTTCCGGTCTCAGGTGCCCCCGAGCTTCTCTAGAGACGCCTCAGACGGGCTTCTTCTGATCGAGCTCGAAACCACAGCCACACCGAGGCGAGAAGCTCAGGGGAGACGAGCCGTGCAGAAACCGATCAAAAAAGAAAAGCGCTGAGCAAAACGGAAGCGTAATTACTTCTTCTTTAGGTGCACTGACCCTCCGAGATAGCCGCCGATACCGGGTTTCGCCACTAGGAGCGCCGTTCGTAGCGCAGAAAGTGTTAGGTGTGAGTCAATCTGAACTGTCCTGAGACCTTAAGGTTTCTTGTCGCACCCAGGAGCGGAAGGCGTCGAAACCGAGACACGAGGGCGGATTCAGGTTTGCTTGCCTTGTCTGTTTTTTCGTTAAATTGCATTTCGTGCAAGACTCGGCTCCACAGCTCACACTGGATTATGGAAGAGGAAAGGCGAGGCGCTATGATCAATGTGCGCCTCCTGCAGACGGACTCGTTTCGGAGGGAGAAGAAACTGCGTATTAAAGATCTACGCTCTGCATTCGGCTCCAGCTCGAGTTCATCTGCTGACCCTCCAGTTCATCAAACACGCCAGAGCTGGGGCATTCATAAAACATGCCTTCCAAATCTAGCTCCTGGCATGCGCCTCGGCCTCGTTAATCATGCACTGTATATTTTATGACCGGGCAGGTTCGAATGGTAATAAGAGACAGTGCACAGATTTATGGCTCTTTCCAATGCGGCGCTGGACAAAACCAGTGTAATTTGGACTCGGGTTCAGTTTAATATCAACTTTGCGCCAGTCCATGGTGTTTGCAATCCGCTTGTTGGCTGAGGGATTCTACTTGTCGCCGTGCAAAAAAAGGTGCGAGTTAAGGAAGCGGAAAAGGTGGCGGATGGTAATAAATCTGAGATTCAATGCAATATTAATGAATTGGTTTTGTTTTGTTAATTATTCATACCACAGCATGGACTGCTACAAACAGGACATTATTACTCTCTCTAAAAAAAATTCAGACGCTTTGATGGTATTCAAGTCAAAAGGGGAAGCGTGACTATGTGCCAAAAGTATCTGGACGCAAGAGAATCCAGTTACGACCAGAGGTGCAAAGTTAAAACATCTAAGACGTTTTTATTTTTTTTATCATCATTCATGATCTATTTATCAAAAGGTCTGTACCTTTTCATGCCTGGGTGGATGCGCCCCGAAATGTAGAAAGCATACGTCTTAGGATGTCAAGTATCCTTTATCAGGAGGTGCACGAGTAAAATTTGGGATATTGATGTTGAAATTCGATATATGTTGAACATGCGTGCCAGGAGTCCCAATTTATAAATTGAACAGACGACCAACTATCCTGGTTTTCCGGTGCCAAGAAGTGGGGGCGGTCCCGAATCAGGTTTAAACCCAATCCCAAATTAAACAAGCCTTATGGTCTTAACAGCGGCAAAAAAAAAAATCCAGAAACCCCGGGAGGACTGAGACTCAAAAATATGATCGTAACAAACATCATATTAACTTGCAAAGCGATATATTGGGAGTCTGTGCTCTACTGTGCCACCCCGGCTCGTATCCCGCCTCGGGCGAGGTGCTGTGCAGTTAAACGGGCACCTGTAAAGTCAGTGATTATTCCACCAGGCCGGAGATAAAGCTCTGTTAGAGATTGCAGTGACTTTATTCGCTGATTGTTTTTCTAATCATTTGCCCTGGCGTGGGAATTTTTAACTTCGTTGCCACTGACAACAGCATGCAGTCCTCAGGCGGACCCGTGCCTTGTCTTATCGCCGAACTGAAGGCGCTGAACTTGTGTCCATGTGCTCGTGTGCTTTGTGTAGGAGTTTTGCTCCCTGTTTCCTCAGGCTCCCTTATGAAGTATTTAAAAGGACCTCGCTCTGGCAGCCCTGGGGAACAGATTTACAAAGGGACCTTGAGCACCTCCTCCACCCCTCCCGCTGATGGAGAGACCCGGAGAACTTTTACCGCCTCCACTCTGCAGCTTCATAACCCTGCATGCAGGTTAGATCCATTAGGTCCGATTCAAAACTGCTTACTAAACTCGTTTACCGCCCGTCCGAAATTAAAATCTGCCTTTTAGCTCCATTTTAGGGTCACATAAAGTCCTGTACTGAACCCTAATTAATATTTTATGTATTAATTATTACAGGTTCAAATTAATTACTTCTTTAACACGTTTATATATATATATATATATATTATCATGGCTTACAGATCTATATCTATTAAGACCAGAGCTCTGTTGTTCACATCACGGTTGCCAGGTCCCCTTATTCTAAGCTTATCTTGTGTTTTGATTTAAACAAAAAATATTATTTACTGTCTGACTGTTGTTATTTTTACCATATCAAGCGGTCACACTTACGTTGTAGTAGGTCGAGTTTAGTGTGGAACCTGGTGTACAACATGTATAAACTCTATTAATGATCCTTACGAGTGTAATTTAGTTTAGATCGTATTTCATCTACACGATGCTTTGATCTTTTTGTTAGTAAATAGGAATGACTTTAAAGTTTAAAGCCTTCTGAAGTTGATGATGTTAAAACATTATATAAATAAATTATCCAAGACTTTAGATTACAGAATTGTGTTAGCATGAACACGGTTGGTGTGTTTAGAGACTTTTTTGTTGCAAGTTTCTCAAATGTGTGGGTGATTTTCCTCTATTTATTTGGCCCAGGCTGTAAATGGTGTTACATGTCCTATTGTAGGTAGTACTCCTTTATTACCTGTATATTCCCTCTAACTTGTAACCTATAACCTATAACTATGCTACTACTTTTGTGAGCGGTAAATATTAATTAATTTAGAGTTACATCATCTGGCTGATCTTCTGCTGGACCCAATACTGTCGCGTTTTAGGTGCATTTACGCAGTTTTCTTGTGAGAATACCCTTTATATTTACATTACACCAGCAAAAAAGGTCATACAGGGTCCAAATCAGTTACCGACCTAAAGGACCAACGATCAAGCCCCGGTGCGCCCTAAAGTCCAAAGCCTTCATGTTGCAAAGATATGGATTCGTAAAAATCCGGCTCGATCCTGGGACATCCAATTATCGAGGCCCGGTGGTCTTTGCGCCTGACGGTAAAATAGTTCCCAGCAGGAAGTCCAATCAAAGGTCCATCCCTAAATATAGAGGTCTGTAATAAAGTGTTGTCATGTGCAGACCCCTCTTTGGCGACAGTGATCGATGTGGAGTGACTGGAATGATCGATAAAGCCCGATCAATATCAGCAGCTCAATGAAACACGGCCTTTAGCTTCCAAGGCTGGCGGTTCGACATAACACCGGGTAATTACGACTCCGCCGCGCTCTTAGCAAGGCTAAAACCGTATCACGGAATAAAGAGGTTCATTTTGGAGACGGTTTTGACATGTTGACGTGTTTCACGCAGCACCAATTACCTTCTCGAAAGTCGATGCCACCACATCTTCACCGCCGCCGCCGCGTACAGAGCATGAGACATGACATAACCACCCTGTAAGCCCGTCGCTCCCGAAACGGCGTCTATTCAAAAGAAATGACACCTCTCGAAAAAGCAAAAATTGCACATAATTGCTTATGGGTGCCAGGAATTAGTCATCAAGTCCACAGGTATAACAAAAACATCAGCAGTTTCGCCTAAGAAAGGTGGAGAAAAAAAGCAAAAGCAGCAAAAAAAACAACCAAGCTGGCCGTGTTCTAAACAGTGTAAAAAGCTGACACAAAGGCAGGCTGCTGGAAAGAAGCGCAGCAGCACGGGTGAAGTGACCTGGATTTTCAGAAACGCTCACCACAAATAACGTGCTGAGACCTGAGGAAACGAGAAGCATGGAGCAAGCGTGTGCTTTATTTAAAATAAATAAATCGGTTTTATTGTACAGGTCGTACCTTTATTTATTAATGACATAAACACGTCTGAATGGAGTCTGCATGACATTCGTGTCATTATTCGACGTCAGGATTTGTTACGGATGTGCATGCTTTCATACGTGATGCTCCTCAATGCTTTGGAAGTTCTGGAGATGAGATTTGGAGGTCGATCTCCATCTCCTTCATCCCTCAGAAGGTGGAGATCTGGATCGTAAAATGTTAAAATAAAAAAAAAAACCTGGACCAATGAGACTTGTGTGGTTTACACTGAGATGAGGGGCTTTCTGGGATGATGATCATACTGGGGCTCACCAACGCCTCACAGCAAGAACATCCAGGTCCAGGGTTCAATCCCTGGGTCCTTTCTGTGTGGAGTCTACATGTCCTTACCGTGTCTGCGTGGGTTTACTCCGGGTACTCCGGTTTCCTCCCACAGTCCAAAGACATGCGTGTTCGGTTAATTTATGTCTTTAAAGTGGCCCTTGGTGTGAGTGTGTGTGCCCTACGATGGATTGAGTTGTTCCTGCCCTTGTGCCCAGAGTTGCCGGGTGGGCACCAGCCGACCCGCGACCCTGTTTGGATAAAGTGGAAGATAATGGATGGATGGATGGATTTGCAAATAATCCAATAATCCACCCCCAAAAAACAGAGCAAAATGGCTCCGAGTGAGGATGGTCCCGCTTTTGGAGAGATGCTAGGGCATTATGGGAAGTGTAGTGCCTGTCGAGCCGACCTTAAACAAGCTTCAGTTAAACACTACATTAATTTAGAGTCAGGCGCAATCATTAACGCAAAGTGTTAAATATCTAAAAGTATTAATAAATGTCCAGAAAGTGAAAATCCAAAATACTAAAGTCCGTTAGTCCATTAGTACAGTTAGATTGCCCAGATCTGGCAACCTTGCAAATAAACACAGCAGCTACAAAAGGCCACCAAACACTTTTTGGCAACGTCTAGGCCACCCATTTAGGTCGGGTCCCTTTTTGAGTCTTGGTTCCTCCCAAGGCTTCCTCCTTCTACATTCAGAGTTTTTCCTTGCCACTGTAACCCTAGGCTTGCTCTGTTTGGGATTGGCCTTTTAAGATCATATCATTTTGCAAAGCTGCTTTCTGACAATGCACCATTATAAAAAGAGATATCGAAATAAAGTTGACTTGACTTAACTTTGGGGTTTTAAAACTATAATAATAGCAGGTTTAAAGTTTATGTTTTATCCTTATGTGTGATTACTGGCAGCTTGTACACCGATTAAGCAGATTACTGACAAAAACAGTTTTTCTGTACAAAATGTAAATACACTTTAAGATCAGATAAGTTCGGACTGAAAACAAACATGTTTTTTTACAGAAATGCCCACTGTTAAGCATGGTGAAGGTCCTGAGAATCTAACATGGAGCTGTTTTGCATCAAACAACTCAAATTTGGGAGGAGAAAGCTCCTTCAGTGATCCCTTACAGAATTTAATCTCTTAGTCTGGTTTTTTGGAGAAAGTTGAATGAGTTTCTTCAGCACGCAGTTCAGACTCTCTGGCTGCAGAACTTTTGGCTGATTCTTCTCTCTGTGCTGAGATTGATATCCTGACTGCACCCATCCTGCTTCTGGTTCATCTCTCAGCTGTCGGCGCTGTCCATGGCTAACGCTTCTCTCTGAGGGGGGTCCGGAGAGGTTTTTCTTCGGACCCTGTATTTATCAGAAAGCTTTTTTTGGGACGTGAGAACACTGCTGATGCTCTGAGCCATGACTTTCTGAAGGCATATGACGCCATAAAGAAGGTTTGTTTATTATTATGAACTATCATTTTCTCTGAGGTTGCTCCGAAACGTTTTGTTATTTGTATAAAATCCCAAAAAAGCTGGCATTTTTAAAGTTATTTCTCTCATTTGTCTTGAAAAATGCAGGGACGACCCTGTGAAAGAGGTCGTCTTAAAGGCGGTTTATGCCCGGTGTACTTTTCTGCATTAATGCTGCACCACAGGAGTGTAAATGACCTTTACCAAGGGTCCGGACCCGACCCCGTACCATAATAGACCCTGGATTTTGGACTCATAACAGTCTGGATGCTCTAAAAAAGCTCTGTAATCCTGATTGATCCGAGCACAATCTCTGTTTCCGCTTTTTGCATTTACTGGTAGCATTTAGACGTCAGGGAAGCTACTTTAGTCTTACATAGAGCCTAATGTTACTGGTACAAAGGGGCACCCCTGGTCAAGCATGTAACCCATAACTACTGACCCATATTCAGAAGGAAAGAGGAATCGGCCGGCCAGGCAAACACACCCAGAACTTTATCTGTAAGATAGGAAGAAACGGAAACAGGAACCGTATCAGGGGATTCAGGCAACGCATAAAAAAATCGATGGGTTTTCCTTTAGTTGCGTGGTTTTCCCCGGGCCAGTCAGCATTTCTAACGCTCTACAGTCGTGACCTTTTAGTATAAAGGGATGCTGAGCAAATATCAACGTGAAGATCGATGCTTATGAAGGTGAAAAGGATGCATTTATAATGAGACTTACGAAGGATTACCTTAATAATAAATAATAGTATTTACTTATATTTTGTACTCACAGACGTTAAAGTAATATTTTTCGAAAGCCCTCTGGTTTTGGTTTAAGAGTAATAAGAGTCATAATATTTGCTCACGTTTTTGGATTTTTCAGAAGCACTTTGAATGGTGGTGTGTGTGTGTGTGTGTGTGTGTCTCACTTTAAACAGAACAGAGCGCCCTCTTTAGGCAGTAAGCTGGATTTTGGGCGTTAATCTTATTCTTATTTACCGTTGTTTGCTGTTGCTTCATTAATTCAAATCTCCCCGACTGAGCCGGAGACATGGCCGGGGGCAAAACAGTCCCCCGAACCCAGACTTAACAACTTTGAAATTCTTGGTCCAAAGTGTTTTGAGCCGGGTTTAACACCGGGAGATCGCTTCAGAGCTCCTGACTCCTGAACGTTAGCTATTCAGGCCCAGGTTTGGAAAGGAAAGGTGAGTGGAGGAGGAAGGAGGTAAAAACAAAGTCAGGAGTTCATCTTATTCCATGTTTTATTCATGATCAGCAGGAACCTGCACAGATAAGCCTCGCCGTCGCTTAGTGTTTGTGAACCAGTTTAATAAATGAGGCCCAGGCGCCCTGGAACGGCAGCGACATGGAGCAGGTACAGAACGATTATTTATATATATATATAAATACAGTCAATTCCGGTTAATAGGACCACCGGTTAATGGGACCAGCCGCTTATTCAGACCAAATCCTAAAGTA
>JAUZSU010169861.1:0-13243 GCA_034780255.1 Parotocinclus maculicauda | reverse complement strand
CAAGCCCTACGATGTTACCCAAACGTTCTGCAAGTTCTACGGCTAAAATAGTGTAGAAATACTTACATAAATATAGCCTCCCTATATTTATAACTAACTGGACAATAAATGTCAGTGTTGTGCAATGATCAAACATTTCAAAAGCTTAAATCTTTTCCTGAATAATCTTTCACTTGGCACGATCTCTCAAAAGCTCCACTTATTCCATCACTAGCTTTTGTCAGAAATGTTTAAAAAAAAAACTAATCAAAAATAACACTTTTACCTGGAGCCAGGGGAAAGCGTTTTGACTCCTATTCCTGTTGTCTTCTAACACAGTGGAACCATGTGCTTTAAATAGGCTGCATACAGGAAGTAATGAAGTAATGAGCAATGAGAAATTACTCTTTTAACTCATGGGAAGGGGCGACCTAGTGGCATGGAGATCATTGATTATTTGTTTTATTTGTGGACTGTTTAAGACTGCAGTAATAGGCTTCATAACATTTAGGATCATAAATTCCATAGCCAGTTAAAATGAGCTGGAATAGCAGACTACATGTCACAAGTTTGTTGGGATTTCTTATATTTTCCATAATATTTTACATTTTCTTCTGTCCTACACAGGTGGGATCTACCTGCATGGCTATACAGTCAGGGAGCAACCTCTAGGATTTAAGAAGTCCACAATCGAGCTCAAGCCCCCATCTGAAGAGTTCAAAGTGTTCTATCTGTGTGCTGAAAATGCCAATGAAAACAAAAGGTAACCAATAGCTGCATCTGATGGGCTTATACTGCTACAAACTAGCACGTCATACAGTCAGGTTTCCTAATAAGAAATAGACTAGCATTATATTTAATGCAACAGAAACTGTATGTAGTTTGGTCCCTTCACAGGAATACATTCACTAAGAAATTTATCCTGTCTACACTCACAGAGCACTTTATTAGGAACATCCTCAATTCGCTATGGAACAGATTCCACAAGAAGCTGGAAACATTCCTTTGAAATTCTGCTTCATGTTGACACAATGCAATTGCTGCAGATTTTAAAGGTGTACTTTCATGCTGCAAATGTCCCATTCTACCCAAATCCAAAGGTGTCATGTAAATTCAGTAAAATGGGAAAACCACTGGTACGTCATGTTTAAGAAATCAAAAGATCTTTTTAATTAAATTTTCCTCTGTGACCTGGTGTGTTATCATGCTGGAAGTAGTTATTAGAAGATTTAAATTGTGGTCGTGCACATGGTTTGCTTCAACGCTCCAACAAACTGTGGGATGGTTGGTTGGTATTAACAGACCCCGAGTGTGCCAACAAAACATTCCCAGCACAAGTTCACCACCTCCACCAGCCTAGACTGTAAAAACAAAGCAAGTTGGTCTGTGATACCAAGAACCTTTATTGTGTTGTATTTTATCGTAGTTAATAATGCTTTTCTTTTTTTTCTTGCTTTCCTCACCATATGCACAGGTGGACTGGGGCAATTAAAGCATCTATTGGAAAATGGCTGCCTTTTCACCAGGCACTTCATGATTACATGAGTCGCCCACTTGAGGAGACCAAAATGTGAGCTGTGTTCAACTGCAGATCTCAGTTCTGATTTAATTGCATAGTATTTTCCCAGCTATATTTCATTGGATTGAACCCCTAAACTTAATCAGTCGTGTTCTTTTTTATATTAATTATTTGTTACTCTAGGAAATAATGCATGATAGTGAATAACAAGTGCATCTAAACCACATGTGCCCAGAGATCAACCAAGATAAATTAGATAATAGAATCTAAATTACTGTAGATGGGAGCCCAGTTGTGCTTAAAAGTTTGTAATTCCTTTAGGACGTTCTTTACTTCTAAATAAATAAAAACGAATCATATTTTCACACAAGTCATAACAGTAGACAGACAGAACCCAATTAGACAAATGACATAAATAAATATTATACTAGGTCATTTATTTATTGAGTTGAAAAAAAATTTTATTAAGAAGGTTCTATTAAAGTCTGATCTGGAAAACATGTTTGTGGAAGGATATTATGGTACAATCAAAAGATAATCTGATAATGTCAGAAAAAGAGTTGTTGATAGTAATCAGTTTGGTAAAGGTTAAAAACCATCTGTAAAGGGTTTTATACTCATCCAATCCAGTCAGACAAGTTCTGTACAAATGGAGAAAATTCAATTTCCAAAAGCAAATGTCCACATACTTTCCCACTCACAGATATGTAATTTTGGACAGGAGACCTATATAAATAAATGACCAAGTATAATATACTGTAATTTCATTTGTTTAATAAAATTTTCATTTTTCTCTAAATTGTCACTCAAGTTCTAAGAGAAATATATATACGGTTCACAGGGGTTCACAAACATTCAAGCAACACTGTACTTGTTAAAGAGGTGCCATGTTCATCAAAAGGTATAGAGATGGTGTATATATTTTGAAAAATATATTTCTCACAAAAATGAGGGAATACTACAAAAAGAAATCTCACATAATGAAATATCCCCTAAGTTTTGTGAGCAGTGTGACATTAGAAGCAGAATCATAATTAATACATGAAGCTGGAAAATATTATAAAATCATTTGTAAGGATCTGCATGTTCTTTAATATTTCATGATACGAACTGTCTACAGCTTGATTCAATTCAGCACTGTTGCAACTTTCCACAGGAAAGCCCATCCTGCTAAGGTGACACTAAGAGACCAATGCTGAAGAAGAATGCAATAACAGCAATGGACCTGTAGAAAGTACAAGAATCTTACTGTCTTTGTTCAATTTGCTATTGTCTTACGTTGCAAAAAACTACCCGGATGTTTCACAATGCTTCTAAAACAATGGTATTTTGGTGCACTAAAACCAAAACCTCTTCCCAGCTGTAAAGCATGGTGGAGGGAGTATCAAGGTTGGAACCAGTTGATAAAAAATCCTCCTTAACATTGTGTACTTTCAATCAGCAACACAGATAGTTATTACACTAACACAGGGTTTGATCGCAGTATTAAACAGGACAGTTTGCACCCCCTTTCCAGCCTGTTTCACAAACTGTTTATGTGTAAAAGCATGTTTAAGTGTTCCAAACTTGTAACTTGTTTCATGTATTTTTGACATATTGTAGTTCTATATTACTGTATGTTCTTGTAGGTAGACAATATAGAACTGTACTGCAAGTGAACTACAGTCGATTCCGGTTAATTGGACCAACGGTTAATGGGACCAGCCGCTTATTCGGACCAAAGTACCTAAACAAATCCTATTAAATACGTATAAATTTATTCGCTTATTTGGACCAAAATTCCGCATAATCTGACCAAAGAACTTGTACAGTTTGTAATATCCGTGAAGAAACTCTTCGTCTCTGGCATCACTACCCGAGAAACTCTACTGCCACCTACAGGTCTTTTCCTAACATTTCTATTTACTACAAACAAAGCCACAAGTCGTCACTTAGCCACAGCAAAAGCGCGTCAGATCACACTGGATAAGTTCTTCAAACGTTGACTGGAATTTAGTAAGAACTTTTTTACAGTATTATTACTTCGCATGCTGAGTGCGGACCAGCCGGTTAATAGGACCAAAACCATCGCGTCCCGATGTGGTCCCATTAACCGGAATCAATTGTACTTGTAAGTTATTTAGTTGTTTTCTGTGAATTAAACCTGATACATTTTGCATGACTTTAAAAGAGGACTACACAGCAGTGGGTCAGTATATCCACACAATGTTACCTGATATTTAAGGCTTCAGTTGATGTATTAAATGAGATGCTTTCGTACCTTTTTCTAAATACATTTTTTTCTCTTTCCTAATTGTGTAGACAATGTGTTTGATTTCTCACAGTAATGTTTTGTATACATTTTTTTTATCTAAACACCAGTGGTCAGTAGCTATTAGTCCATGTAATACAATGGGCAGAATGGCTTATACAGGAATAGATATTCTAAAAAGAAAGACAAAAAATCTCTATTAAATGCTTTGTTTCTATTTGCACAAACCCCAGCAAAGTGAGTCTGATGATGCCTAATTTCTTTACATGTTTCTATATGAGACGCAAAATATGAAAGGGTCTAAAGACATTCTGAATGCGTTCTACACACACCAGTTTAGCATGTCATGAGTACATGATTATTAATCATTTGATCATTTAAGCATTTAAACAGCAAGAATCTACACAGAGGCACCACTCTCCTTTTTCTTACTCTTTTTCTTGGACAGAATGAAAAGTGAACCACTATGTAAGGCCACAGTCGCATGAGAACGTCCATTCGTATAAAAAACCTTTACAAACTGGGAACGCTAAAAGTTATGGTGGTATTGTTGCAGGTGTGAACCTGCCCAACAAAATATCCAGCTAGTATGCATACGCACGTATGGCCAAAGAGCATTCAGTGTTGCAGGTCCAAAGTTATGGAACTCGACCCCTCTGTATCTCCGTACATGCTCGTCAATAACCACTTTTAAGAGGCACTTAAAAACAAACTTGTTTAAAATTGCGTTTCCAAATCCATAGTTTTAACTTCATAAGATATTTAAAGGTTAATTATTTCTTTTTGATTCTTTATTTATTTCTAAATGTATTCTACATTTATTTCTTTTTTGATTCTGTGGTGAACTTTGTTTGATTATGTTTTTACTTGAATTGTAAAGTGTCCTTGGGTGTCATGAAAGGCTCTTATAAATACAATTTTATTATTATTATTAGTAGTAGTAGTACTGATTGAGCATAATTACAGCTACTGGGTTTGATGCTGGAAATTGTGAACCTGCTATCCACTAGCATCATTAAAGGTATTCCATACAATATTCATCACACTCAAGCCCAATATGCACCGTCGGACACAGGGTTCCAGTTCCTTGTTCCTTGGTCCAAAACGCTGGTTCCAGTTTTCTTGAATGCACTTAAATGTGCTTGTTTCTTTGTTTCCTGGACTGCTAACACACAATCACAACAGAATCTGCTTTTTGGGATTAGTTTGCCATATGATTTCACTATAATTAACTAAAATACTAATTACACACACTAATTAATAGACTAAACTAGACAAACCTTGCATGTGAATTCTCAGTGCATTCTGGGAGCATTTCAGTACGCCATGACCTGCCTGCTGATGAATATGGAGGCACCCTTAATAAGACTACATTACTGATCACAGAGAATAGGACCCTGTCTCACCGGTTAGGCACCTGCTTTTCCATGACCCTGTCTAGGATAAGTGTAAAGGAAAATGAATGAATGAATAAGTTTTTAAGTTGTTTCTTTCTTATAGTTTTAGTTGCCCAAACAGTAAAGGTCAGGAATTTCAGCACTATGTGGTGGGTAATACAGGAACTGTTAAGATAATTAGTGCCCTCTAGTGGAAAAAATGTGAACTGTCATATTTCACTGCCAAATAGTGGCCAACGTAGAAAACTGCCGAGTATGAAAGTGCATGGCATGCCCCTTCCAGCCAGGACTTTGTGGTAGCACCGCTGCCTCACAGCAATATATATTGCTAGTCTTGCTATATAGTCTGAGATAACCCAAATACAAACAGACCTGGGAAAATATTTACTATGAAATTTGACAGTAGAACCATAAGGTGTCCAAATTATCATCAAACCTCCCTTGTAGAACCGTGAACGTTATGGTCACATGAAAACTGTCAAACAACTTACAGTTTTACTATGAAATTGCACAGTACATTTTCTGGGAACAGCCAGGGCTGTGAATCATTCATCATTGTGTAAAGTAATGAAAAGTACAACAATCTATTGTTCTAACCACCAGCTCTGATGTCTTGATGGTGAAAGCCATGTAAATATATGTAAAGTTAAAATTAGTTCTTTGTTTCAAAGTTATTTATATAGATTATCTATTATGTGTTTCGCTTTAATGTTACAACTTTTTCTATGCTGATTTTGGCATACTGTAGTTCTAATGTATTAAAAGGTCAAAAACATAAACTCAAAACGCTGCTCTGCATTTTCTTGGATGCTATAGGACAAATATCTGACTGACAGTGGTACCAATCAAACCAATCAAAACTGATGCTATTTTGAAGGGGTTGGTAGTGTGAGTCCATTAACAAACATACCAGTTTATAAGACACATTACAGAGAAAATGTTCTTGTCTTTTGTACATGTTACTGATTTTTGTCATTTGTAGTTGTATTTTTATGCCCTTAACCTGTATTTTGATTCCACACCATAATTGAAGTCAAGCCTACAGGTATGTGGTAAAATTACTGTGCGTTAACAATTAAATAATCAAGTTAATGAGTAAATACTGAGTCGATATCAGTATCTCCAGAGAAAGTGTTGAATAGTGTGATATGAAATTATTTTCAGGGTTAATTCAAGGGTTGCCAGATCCCATGAGGGAATCCAGTGAGGGAATCCTGTATCTCATCTATGTAAATTAACCCAAAAAAGCTAAATTTATAGGAATAAGCAAACCTGTAGCAACTGTTGATGTTGGTAGCTCTGATATGTCCCATTACTGAAATAAAGTCCAACTCTCTATACCAGATTACTTAATCTAATTTCTAGATTGGAGTATGCTGTATACATAACCACTTGAATAATCAGATAACTGCAGAAATCCAACTATGCGCCCTTGTATGTGTGCTTGTTAATGGTGACATCATTGATAAAATTGCTGATTTCCCGGCAGTGGTTCATCTACACAATGTTTGTTTCAGTGTAGGTAGTTCTTTTATTTTTTTTTATTCTTGTTGCACATAATTTTTGACCATGTGATGCAATGAATACAATGGCTTCTATGAAAAAACGATCTAAAAATCAGATAAACAAGTAAATCTGTATTTTAATGCTTTATTTCCAGAGATGCATAGCATGAGGAGCAAAAGTGGATTTGCATGATCAAGCTGTTTGGTCAGCGTCTGAAAAAAATTATTTCTGCACTCCAGTACAGTTTCAGAATCTCCTTATTACAGTCGCTGACGTGATGAACTTCCATGCTATTGCTTTACAGTACACAGCCTGCAGTGTAGGAGTTCACATCATACCCCATGCAGTACTTTTGCAAAACCACCCTGCAAGAAAGGTTCTATAAATTAATGAATCATAAATGATTTAAGTAAACAATCTCTATTAAAATGGAGGATATAATGTTACCAGGCATTGGGTCCCTGCTGCTTCACTATGGTCTTGACACACTGGATGGATTTTGAGATGTTATCAGTGAGAAACTCTGATCGGGAAAGCAAGAGATACAACAATAACATGAGATCTTGTCTGTTCTTTAATTACCTCTGGAATGGATTGGTTAAAATGATACAGATGTAGACACAATGGTGGAATATATGGTAAAGGGTCTAATTACTTATGCCTTACAGGAAAAGGAAGACATGTATGGGAGGTGTCTTACCACCACAGGAGATCTTACAGCCGTTAGAACTCGGAATGATCCCAGTAGCACACCAGTTACGATTGTTAATCTGGAAAATGCCATAGTCCAGCGATCCGTCAGCATTCCGGTTGATGGCTTCAGTCTCGTAATCAGACTCGTGTTTGGCCAGGCAAAGCCCTACATATTAGTGTTCATTACAAGAAATACCTTTTAGTTTTATAGTAGAAGTATATGGCACCAGAAGATCAATAGTGATAGATATGGAATCAACCCATTTTACCCCTGCTGCTCATGTGCTGAGTTGAGCTGAGAGATGAATATAATCCTTAATTCACTGGAAGTGGGTAGATGTGCACCCTGGACATGATGCAAGTACAGCTACCACCCGAAAGACAAGTTGCAAGTCTTAGCCCAAGGTTCAAATACAAGTCCTCGTGAACTGACGTTTCCAGCAGCTAGTTCATATGACCAAGTCACAGGAGGATGGGCTCCTCTTCGGGTTTTGGTCCTTCCAAGGTTTCTTAGTTATAATGTTTAGGGAGTTTTTTTCATGTGTCACCCTAGGCTTGATTTAATTTAGGATTGGCATTTTAATTTAGAAGATAATGTAAAAATGTAAAGCTGCTTTGAGACAACACTCCATTGTAAATGTGGATGGTGTTCCAACAGCAAAAAGAATGAATCTCAATTTCTGCTGAGACGCTTGGAAGGTAAGGTCAGAATTTGCCAAATTAATCCATGGACTCAATCTACCTTGTGTCAACAATTCAGGCTGATGGGGGTGCTGTAATGGTTTTACTCTGAGCCTGTGAATTTCAATAAATTATTGTTTGAATGGCACAAAATATTTAAATATTTTTGCTGACCATGTGTATCCCTTCATGGCCACCATTTATCCACCTTTAAATGGTTACTTCATGCATGGTAACACACCATGCCACAGAGCATGAATTTGTATTAAAAGTACTTTTCCCAGGCACTGCATCTGAATCCAATCAAACACCTTTGGCAAATTCACACAAAAAATGCAGGATTGTTTGATGCCTTCTTGTCAATGTGGAGCAAAATCTCAGAGGCATTTTCCATCATCTTGGGGAATTCATTTTGTTAAATTAGACCAGCAAGCAAAAAACATTCCAGCCCACAATTTAGTGATTGGACAAATTGTGAAATTATTAGTAATAGCAGCTTAAATGCCAGAACAGGCAGCACAAACTCAAACACAACACAAACTGCAAATTAATTAAATGGACTACAATACTGTTTGTATATCTCAAAACAGGTGGAATTCCAGAGCTGATATGGTTGCTGCTGCTATAAAGGCAAGGGCCAATATTACCAATTATCTGAAATTATACATTCAGCCATTTTTACTTTACATTAATTTTAGTGATTTGTATTTCTATCCGCACTGTCTGCTGTAACATTCAAATACACAACTCGACATAATTTTGCTCCATCTGCAACAAGATTGTATACTACATACAACATAAGGTATACTTACACTGCGCCAGGCTTATGCCTTTAAACCCATCCATGCCTTCTGCTTTTAAGATTTTTGCCAGCTGACATCGAGTGTACTGCTTGGCACTTGCAACTCCCAGAAGCAAAAATAGCAGCAAGGCCGTCTTCATCATGCTGCAGGTTGATACTGTAAGTGTGCTCTGTAAGTTCCCCCTGTTCTCTTTTATTAAGTAGGGGCCATTTAAGGAACTGCTGGGGATTACTAACATTTTAAAGGTTGTACAAATTTGTCTGACACAGAAATGGATTAATCTAATTAAACATGAGAGGAATACATATTTACACTTGTCCTCTTCTCCATGTAGAAACCGTTCACGCCTATTTGGTTAAGATTTTGAGATAAGATAATCTGTAAAATAGTGGCATCTGGTGGTTTTTAACATAGGGGAAGCACTTATCTCTAGTAGGGTCAATGACATTTCTAATTCATGTCAATCACTTCTTTTTACTGACCAACTTTAACAGTACGCCACCTATTTCCTCCAGTGGAGCTGTAGTAACTGTAGTTACAAGCCTAAATCAGAAAAGTTGGGACAATATGGAAAATGCTCATTTGAAAAATGGTCTGCATATTTATTTCGTGTTTTATTTAAATTTATGGCATTTAGCAGACGCCATTGGCATTGGCATTTATCCAGAGCGACTTACAGTCTTACAATTCAAGCAATCTGGGTTTAAGGGTCTTGCTTAAGGACCCAAATGTGGCAGCGTAAAAGAGGTGGGATTTGAACCCAGAGTCATCAAGTCCAGAGTCCAGTACCTTAACCGCTAGGCTACCACAGTTTTATTTTCGTGTTTTGTCTAGTCAGCTTCGCTTCATTTGCTAATAAACATCTGTTCCTACATTTCAAGCCTGTATTGCATTCCAAAAAAATCAGGGACAGGGAAGATTAAGGGTTACTAATGAGGTTAAAAAAACATAATGATGTGATGGTGCTTGTCAACAGGTGAATATAATTATAATTTGCTACAAAAGCAGTATCCATACAAGGTCAAGTTTCTGAGGAGTAAAGATGGGATCTCCAGTATGCCAAAAAAAAATCTGTGTACTGAAAGGAAATACTGAAAGACTGAAAGGGATATGCATATTTCAGACCTTTTTTGCTAATTAGGCTTGTTTTGAGTTAAGTTGGTGAAAAATCCATGGACTTCCCTGGAAAAGATGTGATCTTGAAGGCAGAATAAGTAGTCGAAACTTGTAGTCGAAATGTCTACAACTGACTCAGTTGAAGTCTGTAACTGAACTGTAGTTGTAACTGACTCAACCCTATGTCATAAAAGTGACTTTAGAACTTTTCCTCCAAAATTGATCTGGAATACTGATCTATTACTGATCTACTAATAATTTGGAAATCCTCTGCGCACTTCTTCTACTCAAATCCTTAAAGCCTTTCAGGCATTTTCACCGCTTTTGTACCACATCATGATTACAAACACCTTTAGACATCACCTGTTTTGAAATCACATTATTATTATTGTTTAAATCACATTGTTAGGTCTAAATTACCAACTACAATGCTCACAAAAATTAGGGGGTATGTTATTATGTAATGACATATTCCCTAATGTCTGTGAGCCGTATAGTTTGGAATGTGTTGCAAGCCTGAAAATGCAGTAATGGATGTTTAGTAATGAAGGAATGCAAAAGAAGAAAATAAGGTTGTCCAGACAGAACATGAAATCTCTTGGAAATATACTGTAATGAAATAAAAGTCAAAGTAAATGTACAGAACGTGTTTTTTTTCCTCATTTTTCAAACTTTTTCTAATTTAGGGTTGTAGTTGCCTAATATATAGCCAGTTAACATATTTTAACACATCTTAACACATCTTGTTATTTTGTCTTTGTAATACAAATGTGATGTATAAACTGTCTTAGTTTTGTGGATTTATTTAAATTAGTCATGTTCCCAATTGTCCTGTGTTGCACTGTCCAACAAATCCCACACCCAATGTAATATAGGCACGTCTGTAAAAATTTCATTGTCCAATTTTTATTAAATGATTGAAAATGCCAGGCTTCCTGTGTAGTCTTAAGGCAATTGCCTGTGTGAACGTGGTAATAGGTGGCCCATAGCTTTATTAAACACACAGAATGTTTACACAGTGCTTAGCACGTGACTCTGTCTCCCTGCTGGACGTTGTAACATGGTATAGCATAGCTCTGGCTCTAGGGGAACTGATGAAGCCTCTTTTTGTTTTCTTACACCCAACTTACTACCTGGATGCCAGAAAAGTGGTACAGTGGCTGATGAGTCTTAGATGTTGTCCAAACAACACTTAACATTTGATGTACTACAAAAGTCAAAACAAATAATGACTTGCAGCCAAAATAGCTTTAGGACAAAAACACTGGTAGAAAGCTGTCAATGGGAAAAGGTCAGTATAATTCTACTGTACACAATATAACCTGTCCAATGATCACAGTGACAACGTGCAAATATTGATGTCATCATTTTAGCTGGGATATTTGACAATTTACATTACCACTGTGCTTTTTTAAAACAATAAAGCACACACAAAAACCTCAATCCCATGTGAGGTTGTCAGACGTGTGTCACTTTTAAGATTTAATCATTAAATGACTGAAATCAGGTTGCACATTAAAGTCTGGACTGCATTCACTAACCACGAAAGTCAAGTTGCACAAATTTGACTAGAATTAAACTAGAAAGACGAGACAAGACCAGAAAACTCTAATAAAGGATCTACTGACCATCCATCCATTTTCTGACCATCATGATCTTGTCAGGTGGAGGTAAGCTGATGGTGTGAACATGTTTGTACTGTGTGCAATGAGCATGACAAAGCCCATATCAAAGTTTGTACAAGACATTAGCTTCAGCTTACTACTGGTGCTGATTTACCTACGCCTACGAGTTAATGAAGTGGCCAGATGTGTAGACAGTGTGTAGACTTTATGGCTATTACCATGTTGACTGGATCTATTGTCCAATTAGTAAGTTGGATAAACTTCTACGTTTAATATGCAACAAATATTCAATATAATATAATAATATAATAAATATTCAATTCAATATTTATAATTAGTGCAACACTACACCACCGTGTTTGTATCATTCAAAATGATATACATGAGAATCTACCCACATTAAAGCACACATCTCAAAAAGAAATTCCTTCAGCAGCTGTTTTGCCATCAAAAAGAAACAAGTGCCAAAGTGAGTTATATGTATCGGTGCATAAACAGTCCGTAACATCAGCAATAAATACACTGCTGATTTACAACCCTCAAATAAAAAAACTATTGGGATGGTAAGGAAAACACAAGTTAAATATTGCAGTGTTCCTTACATTTACTTTAACTTTTCTTTCATAGCACACAGTATGAACCTGAGAGATTTCATGTTCTGTTTGACAAACTTCATTCAATTTGTTAATGTTGTAAATGAGCATGCAATCCTGCATTCCAGGCCTGCAACACATATGGAGCATAAGTGGAAGGGAATCCCACAAGAACTGTCTGTGTGTTTTTTACACTCTACTGAACAGTCAGTGTGTGACACTCTGGTCCAGTTTAACATGCTTCTGTTCATCTCATGAATATATCCAATTTGTTTGCATCTTATTTGCATAATCAAACAACTTTCTTTGACTTTTTATTTTGATCTTGTTTAATGAAATAAAATCAAATGCTTCTTTTTAAAACGCTTCATACTTATTTTGAAATATCATTATAATTTTATGTGAGCAGTGCAGTTGTAATGTAATCTTCCTAAATGACATGATCAGTTCAAGGTCAACGTTTTGGGAAAAAAAGACCCCCCCCAAAAAAAAACATACAAAAAACCCCAATACATAAACAAATCACAAATTAGTGTTTCCAAAGGTAAAATATTTCAAAAGCAAACTAATTTATTATTATTAGATATCTTATAATAATATTAATAATAATAAAAATAAGAAGTCCTATTTACATGTAACATATTCACAATATCAGTAGTAATTATTATTTATAAGATTATATTATTAATGCAAAAAACACTTATTTGCTTTTACAGACAAATCAAAATAATTTAAATGTAATAAAAGGCAAAGTAAGTATGACCAAGTATTATGATCCAATGACTGCTAATATCAAAAGCTGCTCAGTCACTAAGTCAAATAATTATTCAAATCCCTAATCACTGTCTAAAAATGTACAGTGATGCTTAAAAATCTGTGAACTTTTTAGAAGTTTCTGCACCATGTGCCTTAAAACATTCTCAGATTCTTACACAACTACTAACAGTAGATCAATAGAACCCAGTTAAAGAAATAGGATATAGATTGTATACAGTCAATTCCGGTTAATGGGACCACATCGGGACGCGATGGTGTTGGTCCTAATAACCGGCTGGTCTGATTAAACGAACAGGCCCTATG
>JAUZSU010169850.1:0-13244 GCA_034780255.1 Parotocinclus maculicauda | reverse complement strand
CTAAGCACACAGCTAAAATAACAAAGAAGTGGCTTTGGAACAACTCTGTGACCATTCTTAACCGTCTCAGCCAGAGCCCTGACTCAAACCCAATTAAGCATCTCTGGGAACACTTAAAAATGGCTGTCTATCAACATTCACCATCCAAACTGACGGAACTGGAGAGGATCTGCAAGGAAGAACGACAGAGAATCCCCAAATCAAGGTGTCAAAAACTTGTTGCATCATTGCCAAGAAGACTCATGGCTGTACTAGCTCAAAAGGGTGTTTATACTAAATACTGAGCAAAGGGTCTGAATACTTATGACCATGTGATATTTCAGTTTTTCTTTTTTTAATAAATTAGAAAAAAATTATACGTCTGTTTTTTTCTGTCAAGATGGGATGCTGAGTGTACATTAATAAGAAATAAAATGAACTTTTTTTATTTTAGCAAATGGCTGCAATGAAACAGTGATAAATTTAAAGGGGTCTGAATACTTTCCGTAACCACTGCATATGTGTGTGCGTGTGTGTGTGTGTATATGTGTTTGTGTGTGCGTGTGTGTGTGTACAGTGCATGTGTATGTATATGTGTGTGTGTGTGTGTGTGTGTGTGTGTGTGTGTGTGTGTGTATGTGTGTGTGTACAGTACGTGTATGTGTGTGTACAGTAGTGCATGTGTATGTGTGTGTGTGTGTGTACAGTACATGTGTATGTATGTATGTGTGTGTGTGTGTGTGTCTGTGTGTGTGTGTCTTTGTGTGCGTGTGTACAGTACATTGGTATGTGTGTGTGTGTGTGTGTGTGTGTACAGTACATGTGTATGTATGTATGTGTGTGTGTGTGTGTCTGTCTGTGTGTGCGTGTGTACAGTACATTTGTATGTGTGTGTGTGGTTGTGTACAATACATGTGTATATGTGTGTGTGTGTGTGTGTGTGTTTGTGTGTGTGTGTGTGTGTACAGTGCATGTGTATGTATGTGTGTGTGTGTGTGTGTGTGTTTACAGTGCATGTACATGTATGTATGTATGTATGTGTATGTAGATAGATAAAGAAAGAAAGAGATAAACAGAGATGGATGGATCCCTGTCTCCTGGAGCTTGACTCACCTTCACCCACCAGCAATAAATACATATTTATTAGTTCCTATTTCTTTGTCAGTGTACTTTTAAATTAGCCCATTCATTCAGCCTCCTGACTGCTTTATGTAACCTAATGCTTTATGAAGGCCGCAAGATTAATACATTAATTGCTACAGCTGTAATGAATTAGCAGAGTGACGTTCCTTTTATGATTGACTTTAAAAGCTCAGTTCTCTCTAGTGTGCCATAAGGCATAATTTAATACAGCATGAACAATATTGAAAGACTCTGAGGTCTGGGACCTTACACAGTGACATTTATTTATCTACTTCCTTTGACTGTCTTGATAAGGTTAAAGCTGACAAAGTGTGTTTTTTTTTAGGTCACCCTCTTCATCCAGTAATGTAATCTGGCATCACTTAGAAGTACAAAGAGCATATCTGTTTAATTAATTCATGCAAACTTACTACAATTTAATGCTATTGGTGCAAAGCCAGTAGTGTACACAACAATTACTATCCATGAGACAGCTTACAATATGACAGCTCAAATTATATACTTATCATATAAGCATATAAAGTATATACTGAGTCGTTTCCAGAACATGTTTTTGATTATACAGTGCCTAAAATATTCTATTCAAGGATTAACAATATAGCCATATTTATGGAAACCTTCTCACAGTTTCAGAAATTACTCTGATTGTTAAGAGCTAACATAATATAAGCATAAAAGCATGAGGTCATACAGTATTTGACTTTGTTACTGCTGGAAAAAGAACACAAAGTCAATATTTGCATAATAATTAAGATAGTTAAATTGATTTTTGTATTGCTTTGAAAATAAATAGAGGCAAAGTCAAATTCATATGTATTTCTTTAGGTCTTTTACAATGGAGCATTGTCTTAAAGCAGGTTTGAAATTTTCTTTGATCTAACCCTGAAGCACTATATGACCAAGCGTAAGGTGACCATGACTAAGAATACTTATGTTGTATGTAAGGATAATCTATGATAGTTACCTGATTAATACATTTATAGTAATATTTTAAATAAACATAAAGAAAATATAGAGAGAAAATATTTAAAGAAGAGAAAGTAATTAATATGCATATGTATTATATGCATATTATATGCAATAGCAATATGCAGATTATGATGTTTAAACAAATAAGAAAATAAATAAATAAATGGGTCATCAGGACCTAATCAAAGTAATGCCAGTTTTTTTTTTCAGTACCAGTGATAGTAAAGCCAGACCTGAAGCGCACCTGCTCAGAAGATGTAAATACCGAATGCAGGCAGAGGAAGCTACTTCAGTATGCCCCAGATGCCCAATATAAACCAGATGTCGTGGTGTTGTTCCAAAACCACAATTGCAACATATGGTAATTGCTACAGGATGAATTTGCTGGCCCAGGATTTAGGCAAAGGGGAAAGGGAGAGAGAGGCTGATAAAATAAAGAATCCAGCTACCGATGCTGCCCAAAGTGAGTACCTGCCAGACTTAGCTACTCTAGACATCCATTACATGTACCACCAGGTAAATCTATTAATGGTGGATTCCTTGACCCTTGACTTCTATTAAATAGAAATACTTGAAATCACAAAAATCACAATTTAAATTAAAATGATTAATTTTGTAAATTAAATTATTCATTATAATTTTTAAATATTATTAGTCCAAATAAAATGTGTGGGCAAAATGGGTGGTGTTCATGCCTCACAGCTGCAGGCTCCATGACCTGTGTTCAAACTTGGTTACCATTGGAGCCATATATATATATATTTTTTTTTTTTAAAACCATACCTGTAAGTGAATTGGTCAGATGTATTTGCATCTAAGTACAAGAGAAGCCAAATGAATTAGTAAGTAAAGTGCTTCAATGATAAACTTAAGCCTATAACAATACGTTTAAGTTTTATGAAAAAAAAAAAAAAAAAGGAAGACAAGGCAAGGGAAAACCATTTAGATAACAGATGTGCACTTTCAATCATGTTAGTTTCTTTTACAGTGTGACTTTTAATAGTTGCCTCACTGTCATACAATACAATTACCTGGGATGCAAAGGAACGGCAGGAAAGGGAGCAATAAAAGCATACAGTGGAAAAGTTAACCCAACTAAGGACTATTTGTCATGTCTGTGTATAAATGTATGCACACAGTACTTTAACATTTGATACTTGATACTTTCCCAGCAGAATAAGAGCAAACATGTGTACTGAGTGAATATTTATTTAGCTGATATAAGACTAGTTTGACCACATGAAAAAAGTGTGTATTTAATGCGATATGATTTGTATTGAGAAAAAAAGTGACTGAATGTACCCCATCCAAATTATATGCAGGTAATGCATGTACATTTCAATGTCTTTCGACAGTTTATAAATATTTTACTCATGGAGGTGTGTGAAAAGGATTCAGATTTGAAACTTGGACATGCAGTGTGATGTGCTCCCCAACAAGTTATTTTATCAATGTCAGCCTTTTTTTCTTTTTAAAGACAAAATGAATGCCTTAACGATTAACTGTTTGCTTGCCAACATGACATTTAATGAAGACTGTGGTTGGAAAGCACAGTTTCAGTCTCTGTTAGCAAATCACAGGAACAATATCCCATGGTATAATTTGAGCACTTCGGTGCTCTTTCATAGCTCAGGAGATGTAATAGCAATTTAGGTTCCATTTTTGTAGAGCCATTGTTACAATTAATTAATTACAATTAATTATTTTTTTTCTCAAATGAGAAATAGATCAGTTGTATCATTTATAGTCATATTTATATAATGATAATATATCATTACTATTTATAAATTATATAAATTGCTAAGTATGAGAGAAAAGTATATTTGAGGGTAAATGAGCCAAGACTGATTTTATTTTGACAAGTTTATTGCAAACAGGAATCAGACATAAGATCTCAGGAACTACTGTATCATTAGCTCTCTTTCATCCTCAGCTCTCTGAATCCAAGATTTCCAGGATTAATAAAATATATTAGTGGAGATAGTTCCAAGCTATTAGATGTGTAGAATTATATGTACATGCTTTATTAAATGCTGGATACAGCAGCATGTATTTAGTGTGACCTCCCATTACATGTACAGCAATAGCAGTATCTTACAGCTTCATCTGGAAGTTCATCTTTCTAAAGTCAGAAGAAGCTTGGCCAGGTATGGTCTTTTTGACAAGGTAACAGTCAATAAACGGGAAAACAGGGTAAAAAGGCTATGATAAGCTAAAGCTTTAGACTTTAGTAAAGAGTTTACTGATGATCAGTGGAAAAGAGAATTATGAAGTAAGATGTAAAATGTTATTATTATTATTTTTTATTATAATGATTATTATAATAGTATTATTATATTATATTATTATATTGAAAGTTTATAGTATAAAAGTATATTTTAAAACATTGTAATTTATATATGCTCTCATCAATTAGGAGATATTTCATTAGGGGTAAAAAATTTAAAATTTCATTTAATAATTAAGGCATTCCTACACTTAATATTGACATTAGTAGCCCAAATCATATCGTTTTGCTCTTTTGTATTTCAAAAAAACGCTGAAGTTAGCCTGCACGCCAAACATATTACCAACAACAACACAAAAATAGCTTTAGCCTACTTGCTATTGCAGGTGCCGAATAAACATTCACTCGACATTGACCGTGTTACCTGTACACCCACATCTCCCTGGAATTACAAGGCACAAAATATGGGCTTGAAATGTTGCTAATATAGAGTCTTGCCAGTTTTAGTGTCCAAAATGAGTACAATTATAGAGTATACATAACCAGTGCTTAAAATGGAACTGTCAACAATAATAAATGCAATGCTGATCAAGTCAAATTTGAATACATTCTTTAATAAGTTTTCTCACTGCCGTTTGCAAGAATGATATTATCAATATAATTATGGGTAGGCCTAACTAATAGCTATGTGGCTTTAATTAATTGCTATGTGATTTTAAAAACTCTGTAGTGTCAAATATAAGCAATAAGCAAAAATAAAATTAATTACAATCAGCACAATGGAATGAGTGTGCTTAATATGATTATAAATCAGTGAACATTACTGAGCCACCATTCTACTATCAGAATGAACCTCTTTTCTGTAAACACACCTTAGCTATGTGCATTCAGAAGTTCAGTGTCCAAGTCCTCTACATTGAATAGACTGTAACACACCTCACTTAAAAAGTTGTAAGGACTTGGTGACACATACACCAAGGCAATCTAGCAGTGTTGGTGTGTGTGCTATGGTGAGTGTGGTGCCGAGGTTGTTGATTTTCTCTGTCTGGGAGTGAGTAGTGTGATTCTGTTTCTACACAGCTGAATCTGCGTATTATTCATCCTCACCTCCTAAGCCCAGTGGCAGAGATGAAAATGAGAACTGTTTTCTGCTCCTTCAGTCAGGAGTTTTACATGGCAAAACACACACACACACACACACACACACACACAAATCATGTCTGGCTGTGAGACTTCACGTTTACAGAGGTTCTTATGTTTTTGTGGCGCCACCAATTGGCCAAATTTTGGATAACACAGAATAATAGAAATAGAGAATCTTACAAAAAATAAACTTAAAATACTAACTATGCAAAGTTAATAAAAAAAAAATTGGAAAATCTGATAATATCTTTAAATTTACTGACCGATCAAGGTTAGATTTTATGCGTTATGGAGGTTCTTTGTACGATGTAACTTGTAATATTATAAAATAAATAGTAAAAATATTCTCATTTACTGTACAAAAAAACCTTTTCAATCTTAATTAGGTAAATACAATTTTAACACGACTTCAATAATAGATTGATCACAGTGCAGTAAGGTTGCCATGTAGTGTAAAATTATTAGAAGCAAAAATTGGTTTATAGTTTAGACTATAAAATTACCCACTAAGCAATTAGTACTATGTTGTTTTTTTGTGTGCTCAGCCTTGTATAATATTGCATGCTTTTAATTCTAGCTCGGGAACAAGTGGCTTAGGGGAGTTATTGATCAGACGGGTATGAAAATGCCATGAAAATGTCAATTGTTAAGTCCATCGATTTAAACTTGGGAAATCCTATGAATCCCATTGAAACCCTGTCCTGCACCACTATTCAAGTAAATAAAAATGTTTTTTTAATGAAGTGGTGCATTAATAAGCATGGGTTTTATGGGTAGATGAGGAGAAATATGGTGGGGGCACTCTGCCTTTAGCCCTTAATAAGACCTGTTATATCGATTAACATAAATGAGGCAGAGCATTTTGCTCACAAGAGACTTTATTAATGACATTATGGAAACCAAAGAACCTTAAAACAAAAATTTATTATCAGTAGTATTAGATCAGCAGGCTTTATTTATTTCATTTGAAATATACTACAATTAAACATCCCCTAATTTTTGTGAGCAGTGTTTATACTTTGAATTTTAATTAAATAATTTTGTTTATACATTTTCAGTACATATATGTATTTATTTTTATATACATGCATACTGTATATGAACCAAGAACAAATAAATAAATATATAATATATGTAGATATATTGAATTAATTTGCAATAAATTTGTGGCAAAAATTATTGGGTTTTCAATCAAAGGGATGACAATCAGGTGTGAAGGAACATGGAACTATCAGAGTTGGATCTTTAAAACACTTTCTTGTGAAAGTGTAATGCTACAAAAATAATAACACATTCTGAGAACCTCAGAAGGTAAATACAGAGTTGTTATTGTTCATCAGGTTGAAGGAAATTACCAAATAATTTATGTAGAGTTTGGACAAGAGCATTTTTACCCAGTCAACCCACAAAAAGTCTAAGAGAAAAGTTTGAAAAAGTAATAAAGTAAACCATGGTAACTATACTAGCAAATTCTAAATGAAAATGTCAGGACATCTGTCCATAAACTGAGAAAGAGAAAGTGGGTCATAAAGCAGGAGCAATGATTATATGCGGTTAAAAAAGAATAAAATTAATGTTTGAAATGTAAGAGTAAAACCCCTGACCTTAATCAAATTTAAATATTGTAGAATTTGTGTGAAAAGAGCAAAGTCTAAAAATAACATGGTATGACTATATAAATCATATATAAATGCATTTTATATTTAACGTTATATATTTTACATATCTGATCTTTATCTATATCTGATATTTATATATTTATCTATATATAGGCACAGTTAGTTTACTTGTCATTTTAAGTTGTTTTCATAACCAAGTGTGACAAATGGAATGCCCTGAGAAAAACAAAATAGTGTGTTATCATTCAACATTACTTATTTAAAAGAAATATTTGAAAGCATTTATTTGAACATTTAAACACTTGCCATGACAATAACATTTATTTACTACATTAATTACTATTTTATATTATGTATATATATATATATATTTATTTATTTATTTTTTTATTTTTTTATAATTTTTTTTATTAATATATAGCTTTTCTGGCTTGTGAGATAGATGATGAATTTTTTAATTTATACCAAGTATGCATTTGCCAATGCATTTATCACATAATAATAATTTTGTTGTTTTTTTATTTAAAACTGGTAAAAGTTACTCATACTCATTAGTATGAAATATTTTGTATTTTATATAGTTTACTCTGAATGGTTTAAGAAATAAGGCATCCATTGAGCAGCAGTTCTGTGAATTTAAAAGCCTCATTAAGAAGAGAGGTCAATTAACAATGGCCACACTGGTTTGAGCTCACCAAAACTGAACAAATAAAGACTGGAAAAAGTAACTTAATAAAAAGTGGTTGCATCATGTGTAAGTCGCTCTGGGTAAGAAAGTACTGAAAATACTGTAAATGTAAACGCAAATATGGTGAAGGAAGTTATGATGATTGTGGCACTGAACATTCTAGTGCCTAGAAGATGATATGTCTCTTTCCAATTATAATTCTCTCAATCACCACTCACTTTCTTATCCACTTGTTCCTGGACAGGATCATGGGACAGCTGGTGTCTAATTGGCAGCATAGGTAGGAACAATAGGCAGGAACAATCCTAGACAGGGCTCCAATCTTTCATAGGGCACATACACTCACACACTAGAGGCACTTTAGAGACACCAATTAACATAACATGCATGTGTTTGGTTGCACAGGGAGGACATGCACACTTTACACAGAAACACACTCCTCCTGGGAAGGAATTGAACCTAGGGACTTTTCGCTTTGAGGTGACAGTGCTACCCACCAATCCATACTAATAATAAAATAAAATAAGCTTTATAAAAAGCCCCATATAATGCAAACCCTGAAAAAATTAATTCACTTGTTGGTAAAAAATTCTTCTTGCACTATGAATTTTGTGACATATCTTGTTTAAACTATAGCAGAATAAAAACAGCAAAGATAAAGTGTAGACACATCAAAGATAGATGTGTTCAATGTTTAGTGTGATTTCTGGCTTCAAGTAAGTTTGTGTTCATAGACAGTGTTGTGATTAAACAATGGTATACTCCCTGAACAAAAAATAATAGTAAATCCAGGCTCCTGCAGATGCTGAGCATGAGGATGAACGGGCTATAAATACCTGCCGGATTGATTATGAAGAGGTGCAATGATGGGTCACGAGCAAATGTTAATAACTCAGGAGTGATTGCATTTAGGTGCGACAATAGTGTGCCACAGTGTAAAGGAAATAGCTGCATTAAAAATATATTGAACAGTACGGATGTATTGGTCAACCAGCAGTGGCAACAATCCAAGATCACAGGATATACTCATCGGAATTGTGAACCATTATGTATGTTTCAGTTACAGGTGACCAATGTTTTGTTCGGTTAGTATATCCTGGCCACCCTGATACACAATAATGTTTAGGTAGGTGACACATGAAATTGATTTTGATGCATATTATGTCCAGACCCAGGGTTTTTCTGACAAACACTGACCAAATTACATTTCCTAAACTGACTGTCCTTCTTCTCACAGTGCATCCTGGTATCGTCGCTTCCCCATGTAAATGGAGCACACGTACCCAGCCATCCATGTGATGTAAAAGAAATTGGCCAAGCCAATTCTCATTAGACCAAGCAGACTTCTTCCATTACTCCAAAGTCCAGTTCCTACACTGACATGCACATTTCAACAGTGTAATATTTGCATATAATAATATAATATAATATAACATAACATAACATAACATAACATAACATAACATAATGTATTTACATATAACCTATGCATATTGTCCCATATACTTAAGTATAATTCTCTAATGTGTGTAAATATCGTCATAAGGTATTGTTTTAGGAAAAATGACAAGAAAAAGAAAAGTCTGTACATGTGAAGAAACAAAACTTAAGGTAAATAATGTTCAAAGTGAAAAGAAAAAGAATCTGTGAACTTGCCCTACAGCAATGTTTGCCTACACATCACTACATTCACAATAATTCAGCATAGTGCTTGGTGAATTTTGAAAAAGGCATGTTTTACTTTTTGGAACTTTTTAAACCTTTGTGTTTTTGTGTAATGGGCAGTGACATTTTATGCTACAGCAATGTGAATATAACGTGTATTTTCATATGGAAATGGTGGGCAAATGATACATAAATGTCTCATAGGCACTGCTAAAAACATGAGTGGAAGCCTAAACTGTTATACACATATAAACCTATTGTAATTTTGGAAATTCACAATAATGACTGGGGTTCCTTGGTAAGAGATGTGAACAAGAAACCAATGACCACTCTGGCTGAGCAGAGACTTCCAGAAAGTCAAGAATCACTACAGTACTTCATCAATCTGAGTGGCCAGACAGACACCTCTTCCCAGTAAAAGACGCAAAATCCCAGCTGGAGTTTGCAAATAAACACTACCAGACTAAGAAACAAAGATTGAACACAATGCCACTGAATTTTATTTTAAAATGTCTGGCTGGTTATAAAATTGCCTGAATGAGGTGTGCAGGTCTTCCTACTAAAGAATAAAGAATATACATAACACCAGTGTTTCGGGGAGGTTGGGCACAAAATAAGTACAATTAATATGGTCTGTTGAGCCTTTTGACATGACCATATTCTCATGAATTGGCCTCGATCTCACTTAACTGCAGCATCTTTGGTAATTATGCCTCATACTACACCTGCTGTTCTAAGGTATTAATTGAGACAAGTAATAGGCACTTAAAACATGACCTTCACTCTTGATGAATCATTATGTTTGAATTGACCCCACTCTGCATTTATGTACCCTTATGCAAAAACACCCCACATTTTATAGTCATTCATTCACAGACTGGACAGTACCGGTTGTAGTAATCATGGGACTGGCACTTTTGTGTATGTGCTGTTATTTAATAATCAATCATGTATTTTCCTGGTGATATCGAGTTTGCACATGTTTTTAAACACACAAACCCTGTGTTTGTGCAAGCAGGTGTGTGTGCACGTGTTTGCAGTTAAAGAAAAACACTTGTGCATGTGCGCAGGTAGAGACGTGAAGCTGAGAGCAAAGTGAAAGGTGTTTCTTGGAGAAATAACTGAAGCAAAAGTAAACGTGGCATTCTGGTAGTTGGCACACACATGAAGCTCCTTCACATAAACCAGGAAATTGTGTAAAATTTAGTTTTCATAGATACTCTACTATCATCACTTCTGGCAGCAATGTGTAAATGTGTGCTTGTGTGTGTTTGCTCAGCTCAGAGTTTTTTGTGAACATTTCCAGGCAATTCCTCCACAAAACACTTGTATTTCACACTGCCAGGGTGCCCCATCACTATTAGAGCAACACAGCCACACACGTAAGCTCACTGAACACAACCGCCTCAAAGGGAACCTGTTCTCACTTTTAAACCATCAAACATTTTCCCTTCTCACCTAGATTTTCCTCCTTAAGACTGGAATGTCTGTAGGTACCGGAAAAGTGGCTGGACCCATACCCGGCTTGGAAATCTGATCCTTTTCTAATGATAAATATATGCATTCCAAAGGCAAATATGACCTCCATCCTCCTCACTTTCCACAAAAATGTATTTTTTTTCTTCTGTCTTTGATGTGCAATATTCCTTTTGATTTGACCATTGTAAATTATTTACATGGCTCCAAAAACTGTGCACATTGTTCATTGTTGGGTATTCACAGCATGCTCAGGCCTGCAAAAAAATCAGCTTCTCTATAATAGAAACAGAAAGCACTTGAAGAGAGACAAAAGTGATCTGCATTTAAACAACGTTTTTAGAATTATGTGTAGTTTGATCAGTTTAAATGAAGTTTAAAGGTAATGGAATATTTTTTTTCTAAGGAACAGTGACACTTTCTCCAAAAGTGCCTAAAATCCTTAAACTGAAATACTGCAGAATCTACGTAGCTTTACATAGGGGTGCTTTTAGAATTTTCTATATTTCTGCTTAAACATCATCAGATATTTAAACAAGTCATAAAAGCAAATCAAAGTAGATGATCCTAAACTTCTAGGATTAGCAATTAATTTAATGTTAAAAATACAGTCGCTTGTTTCCAATCAATAAGATGGTTTTTTTTCACATTTTCTAATGCTAATGTACATGATTCCACTATAAAGAGAACACTGAACAATAATTGTGTGCATGGAAGTATTGCAAGAAGAGAGGACTTTTTACGACTTTTGAAACATTTTGATATTTTATGGGGGCACTTAAAGACAAAGAAAGAAGTCCATAACATGACAAGATGCCCTTTGGAATGTTATAAAATCAGGCTGGGATTACAAGAACCAGCAGATTTTTCACAAACTTGTGGATCCCAGTTCAGCTTGAGGGCATACTCATTACAGAAAATGAGGAAGCGTCCATCCAATCAAGCAACATCTGTTTGCTTTAAAGGCTTACATCTTATTTGTTCATTACTCATATTAATTAAATGCTTCACACTAATCAGAGTTGGTATGTCAAATATGCTACCAAAATGTTATTAGAAACACCTTCAATTAATTTCGTATAGTGATATAAAAATGTTGCTAGAAAAGCAATTTAAATGTTATTTTACAATGTTGTCATTCCATTTAGAGAGCACACTGAAGCAAATCTCTATTGGCACTGTTGAAAACAAAATCGTTTTGAGATGCTGTTTACTGTTAATGCTGTTAAATCTCGAGAAGTGAAGGTAATGCCCAAAGTGGATTTATTGCATGCTGTTTTTGAGAGAACTTGCTTGATTGTTACAGTTCACAAACAACTAAGTTTTAGACTCTGGTATTTTCTGTTATTTATTCTATGCAAGTATAAACTTTGGCTCACTGGAGCATACATTTTTTAGTTATACAGTTCAATCTTCAAGAATCAGAAGGATCAACAGAGATTTTAGATGACAAATCCACCACATATAGTTATCACATATAGTAGTTGCTATCATTGATTTCAAAATCAAAACTAAAATCTAAAAACTGGTGTTTTAGTGCATGACTGTGCCAGCTGGATGAAAGCAAATGTTCAAACACATCTGAGAGAAATGTGACCTCAGTTATTCAATGCACTTTTCCATTAGGCAAAGTGTATCTTTTTGCATCTTAGAGGAATATTAATGTGAAATTCCTTTCCTCCTTGTTGCTTGCTCTAATGTCAGCTGAAAATGATCTGCATCCATTTTAGCTTACTCACTTGATCCTCAGCTCCAGAATAGATCTGTGCATGTCATACTCTTGGCCGACTTGAAATTTGAGAATGTTTCATTGCTATGCTTTACTTTTGAATAAATAAATCACAATACACTGTTTGGCCAGGGGCTATGAGATGACAGAATAATCAAAGTTTTTTAAAATTCACATTCAATAAAGCCAATCATGGATTAAACCGAGAAACAGCTACAATCTATTAAACAAAGGAAACAAACAGTAAACAATGGAACATGTTACGAGATGTGGGGTTTTTTATTTAGGACCCAGGTATGCGGGATAAGCATATCCCATGACATATAATAAGAATGGGGAAATAATATAGAACAACTGAAAAGGAATGAAGAGCGAAGCGTAAGGCTCCTAACATAATAAAACCGAAAGGATAAAGTGGCACGCCGAGGTTGCATCCCAAATGGGAGCAACGCGCAACCTTGTCGCGAGAGGGCGCCAAAGCGCCAGTCGGGGCACACATGCAGAAAGCACGGTTTTGGGACGTCTCTTGAATGGCGAGGCACAGAGGTAGTCCAAACGCCAGGGAGCGAGCGTGAGCTCGAATGTGCATGCAATTAAATGAAAGCC
>JAUZSU010169839.1:0-13245 GCA_034780255.1 Parotocinclus maculicauda | reverse complement strand
TGTGTGTGTGTGTGTGTGTGTGTGTGTGTGTGTGTGTGTGTGTGGCTGAAATGGCCACTGATACTGATTAAAGAAGCCAAGTCCACGTTAACTCTATCAGTCTGTGGACCTAATCGCATTTTCTGCAATTATTGGATTATTAAGTGCATGTACTCCCACTCGGTGTAGTAATAGTGAAGAATAGGCTTAGTAGTAGTGATGAGCAGTAAAGTAAAGCAAATCGTTGTGGTCCACATTACCATAGAAACCTGTCAAAGCTTTGGTGCTAGTTTAGATTCAACAGGAAGCCTATCCCACACTGAGACAGTGTTTCCATTGTGTGGTCCAGTCTTACAGTAAACCACCCATAGATCAGAATTGCTCTAGGATGTTTTGTTCCCTGTATGGTCACCCTCGGTTACACCTCATCACCCTTGAAAGCTAAAAAGAAAAGTGTGAGCAGCTCATTGTTAAGAATTGTTTTCAGTGTCTCTTGTTTGTGGGAACTCATTAAAGTGCTTTCCTGGCTTCTGTATAATGGGATTCTTCAGTACTATTGTATAAATTGCCAGTACCATACAGGGAAAATGCTGTCACTCTTCACACTGCTAACTTTTATCCTAGATCCCAAGTGACTTAACAGAGGCTTGGGAAGCATGTGAGGAGCAGAACTGTGATGTGGACAGTATATACCATTGTTTTGGTCCTACTACACTTGTGTGCTGCTTCCTAAGCAATTAGTTACCCGGTTTGCAAATACTGTGCTATAACATTTGCATAAAATCCTGGTTTTTATAGGTGCTTTTCCAAAAACCAGTTCTAGGGACTAATATGGGAGGAGCTACCACCTGCAGAACTCCCCTGAGATTTAGATTAATTCCAGGCAATTTTTGGTCCACCAGTAGAAGTGCTGTGTGATGTTGAAGTGACAGAAGGCGAGCATTGAGGTGAATATTTTTAGTTTATTTTGTTGTCTCTGTTGCAGATTGGCTCAGTAAAGCCTGGACTTTACTTTTGGTCCGTTTATCTGTTTTATTATTTATTTATACATTTGTAGCTGTTCTTTACAATGCTGCCATTGTACAAGTTAGTTTTTTTTACACATTGTCTCAGGACCTATTACTATAAACTTCCAGCTCTGTGTCTGGACATTTCGTCATACTCCTATTTCTGGACCAATTAGTGCATAATTACATCATTCAGGGTTCCTATATATTGAGAAAAGGACCTGCTAGGAAGTGAGATCAATCAACAAAACTTCTTATACACGTAATCCTAAGAACTAGAGTCACCCTCAGTTCTTCTGCTGCAACCATGCAAGAAAGGGGGCACATTCTCAAACAGCTACAACAATTACTCAAAGGTTCCTCTAGTGAAAAGCACCTTATACTATCAGCTAACCAGAAGAGAACATAAGTATTAATATACTAAAATTGGAAGTTGCAATGCCCCAGATATCAGCAACAAGGGAAGAAAGGATAAATGTCGAACACACTAGATAAAATATTTAACTAACACAAAATAAGCAAACCATTAAAATAGCTAAACATCACCCAACTAAGACTCCACAAAAAATGGTCAAATAACCTCTGCAAAACCCGACCTTTCCTGCCATAAAATGACTGAGGTGCTAACAAAGCATTATACAAAATCAAACAAACCCACTCCATTTGACCAGCATGCTGTAATGGTATGTGTGAATAGGGGCATTACAAAAATGCTCAAATAGTCATCTAGTTATCTGCCTAAAGATGTTTTTCATTATGGCAAGAACAAACCTCACATCACTTGACACGACTTGTAAATGCCATGTCTTTTTTTATTTATTACGCAACATAATTTCAGGCCCCCTTGCTTTCCCAATGTAGAAAATCTGTTGTCTCTTTCTGTGGGGAGTTTCAAGTATAACACTAGACCATCGGTGCATGTAGTAGTTGGTTAAAATCAAACCAAACCAGCTGTAACAGTTATTTAACTTTGACTATAATTACTGCTGTAGTAATTGTCTAATTGGGTTTCTGATTATTGGTTGTGTCCTGTCTTAAAGCCTGTTTAGATGGCTCCTTTATGCACAAGCACTGCAGAATTCGACTCCTTACTTTTTTAAAGTAAGAAATCTGCAAATACTTGCAAACTCTTTTTAAAGAGCATAAGTTTAACATTGATAAGTCTTGATGAGTCAAGGTGGCACTTTGTTCTATTAAGCTATAATAACTTTACTATCCACACAAACTGGAATGCTATAGCTATCAATGATACAAAGGTCTCGTTCTAGAATTGTCCAGAGTCCAGGGCACCATCGTTGGTCATGTTAGTAGACTTTATATATGGATTTGCAGATCTGATCTGAGAAGACCAAAATAGACATTCTGCATTTGAGTCATTAGACTCTTGTTCTTATTCAGTGTGACTTACAATCATATAGTACAATCTTACAATGCATAATCTAAGTTCTTGTAAGAGGCTCGCACAAAAGGCCTTTGCATATGTCGTTCTCCTTAAGCTTGCCACAGTTGTAAAAGTGTTTTGCAGTTTTAGCAACGTAGACGGTGCAATTCTGCTGTATTATATCTGTCTGAAGGTACTAAAGTATATTCACTAGACTGATCAGCAGTCCACAATATATAAAATACAAATAACAGAATTTATGTATGTGGTTGCTTTAAGACTTCAAATGTCTTCAAAACACACAGACTAACGAGCTTTTGTTATTGTGGAAATTTGACCGTTTTCCCATGCTTTGCTCATACACCAGAAAGCATGAATGCAGCAGGAAAATGTTGTTTAGGCAGGTATTCAGCCAATAAGGGTACTGTTCCACTGGCACTAGAGGAAACTTCTAGGTAACTGTGTGTAGTTATAAGCATGACTTGTATCTCTTTCAATCTAAAAACCGCTTTGACTGCTCAGATTGAAATAAATTGCTCATTTCTTGCAGGCACGTCCAGCCATGATCGAAGACAAAGGTCATCGTGTAACGGACTACTTTGTGGTGGCTGGGCTGACGGACAAGTCCACCCCACTGAAGCAGGATCTGTCGTAGACCAAGTCAAGCGGACCCAAAGCTCCCATCACTGATCTGGCAGTGATCAACAAGTCAGCAGGTGAAACCGTGCCTGAGGGTTTTACATGCATAGAGAGCACGTACAGTGGCCAGCCGGCCAATCTAAACCATGGCAGCCTCAAAAGCCCTGAACTCTTTCTGTGTTACAAGAGGGGCCATGGAAAGCCTCCTCTCAGTGACATTGGGTGAGTAGATCTTAAGTATTCATCATATACCCAGCTCTCGCTTATGTATCAGTTGTTACCACAGTGGAATCAGCGGTTAGTACAATCACTGCACAGCTCCAGAGACTTTGGTTCTATCCTGACTTTGGTCTCTTAGGAGTTTGCGTGTTCTCCCTTTGTCTGCCTGGGTTTACTTTGGATCCTACCACATTCCAAAGACATGCATGCATTATCTTAAGTTCTTTAGTCTCAAGACTAAAGAAGTCACGTAGATGAGGGATGAAACTTTTCTCCCACAACACTGCATGTCCAGATGAACAGATTCAACTTCAGGGATAGCCTATAACTAGTTTTGTTAAAAGCTATATTTTCTTTGCAGAATGTTTAGCAACCAGCGAAATCTAAATGTTTTCACTTGATCTTTTTTAAATATTTACATTTTGTCAATATGCTTTAAAATATTACATCACCAATGTTTTTGTCCACCCCTGCATAAGCTTAGGACCAAACCCTGTACCATTACATTTATGGCATTTAGCAGACGCCCTTATCCAGAGCAACTAACAATTCATACAGTCTTACAATCCAAGCAATTGTGGGTATTTGAACCCTGGACCTTCTGGTCCATAGTCCAGTACCTTAACCGCTAGGCTACCACAGTCCCCAAACTGCATGGAAACAAAGCATCCACCCACGTCAAACTGTACCAGTTTGAACCAGCTGTTGGTTCTCACCGTTAATACTCTGTTTGTCTATAGACAATAGAACTACAGTGACGACTGTTTTGGGATTGTTCTTGCAATTTATTTATTAGCCACATGCTTTACTTGTTTATGGAAACCTGCCATTCTCAGCACTCAGTGTACAGGCCATCGTTTTCTCATTTTTGGTTATCAGATCCTTTACACTGCTGATAATTATCGGTCAGTGTTTTATCTTCTTCCATGTATTTAAGGGTACCCATTATAAATTAGTCTTCTGTTATTATCAACAGCTAACGGATTAGGTTGTGCAATGCTTCAGGATAGTGCAGAATGTCCAATGAGGCCATACTCTCTTAAGTAAACACAAGATTAAATGTCAGCCTGAAGATGTGATCCAGCCATTTCTGAAGCATCAAATGGCTTTGCTCTGGTCTGAGTAAGTCCTAAGCCTGTTTGACCTGGTTCATTTAACCACAGGTAAATCACATTCAAATGGGTTTTGGGGAGGGTAATGGGAGCACCTTTGTTCATGTTTTATTGCAAAGGCCAGTGTTTAACATAAATCTGGTGAATCATGTGTTCACTGCACTATGAATATTTACTAGAACATCATGGTAATAGCTAGCAATAATCTGTAAATAATTTATCTAATTCATAAACAGTTTATAACTACTGTCTAATCAGTACCTCATTCAGCTCATGTGCTTTTTAAGAAAGGTTCTCTTGCCTTCGCCTTTTTGAGGTTTTTTATTTGTTTCTCACATATTTGTCCACCAAGCCTTTTTTCTTTTTTTTGTGATCTGCAAATTTGGCCAGAATGACTTGGTGAGACATGCATTACTGGCCCCACTTTAAATGTTTGCTTTAGTCGATTTCCACTGGCAGCTGACCTTTACCGAGATTATTTTTAAGCCTTTGGTATTGGCAGGCAACCTGTTTCCTTGAGCTGATCTTCTGAAAGAGTTGTGAGCCAAAGCTACTTCTAAAGTTGTGGTACTTGGCCAGAAATATTTAGGCACCCATTGCTAATAGTGGACTTGCCTGCCCTGGCTATTCTTTACAATTGTATACAATCAAGCATGGGAGTATTCGTGCTGATGGTGTAAAATAAAAATGTCCTGAACTATACTACTGTACACCTTAAACGATGCAGATGGTTCTTTTTTTTGAGAGCAGTGGCTTTCTCATTGCCTTCCTGCATGCACACCATTGCTGCATTGATTTGGCTGCATATATATATATATTTATTTATTTATTTATTTTTTATATATATGTGTGTATATGTGTATGATGAGTCTTAAGGTAATCTTCTGTATATATGTTACTTTGTGTGTGATGCTAAAATGGACACTGATGCCTATAGTGACGTTAAATATAACAACAAATACTATTTATTGTAGATAAAAGGTCGTTAAATGGAATTTACTAGTACTTATGTCTTATGACTTAGCTTTTAACCTAATCTGTTCATTGAAAATATGAAGGAGGAATCCAGTTTTATGAATGAGCACAGTGTGGTACTGCTAGTGTCTGAATTAACTCAATCACTTAGCAGACTAAATGATGTAATATAATGCAGGATGGGTAGTAGTGGTGTGCCATATAGTATTATTCACGATACACAGAGTATGGCGTACTTCCATTATGTGACTCATTGGCAGAGTAACAGATATGAGCAACAGACAAAGTGCAATTGTATGTTGTTGAAATATATCGTTATCGCAAAAGTACCATAAAATATAGTGATATTATTTTAGGATCATATCGCCCACCCCTAATGAGTAGAGTAAGTCATGTCCTGACAACACCTGTCTCTGGACTATTGTTACTATAATCTTGTCCTCAAGTTAGTTTTCTGCACTGCTCACAAAGATTAGGGGATATTTCATTATATTATAGTTCATTTTAAAGTGTCCCCTAATTTTTGTGAGCAGTTTATTAAACAGATCACAATGCCTGTGCCAATATTTGTCGGTTAAAGAATGTAATTTGCCGTAACAAGAGCTAACATCCTGGTCTATGGTAAAGTTTTTGCATCACACTAGTAACTGTGTGTCTCCTTCTCTTAGGGTGATATATGAGGGAAAGGAGCGATTGATCCAGGGCTGCGAGGTTATCCAGGCCACACCGTATGGCCGCTGCGCTAACGTCAACAACAGCTCGGCTACTTCTCAGCGCATCTTTATCACATTCCGACGAGCACCACCCGTCCAGGTTCGCAACTCGTTGGCTGTCACCGATATCTGTGTGATAGTGACAAGCAAAGGCGAGACTCCTCCTCACACTTTCCTCAAGGTGGACAAGAACCTCAACTGTGGAATGGTGAGGACTTATATCAGGAAATAGTGTTTCTTTCATTTGAGCATGTTAAAGCACCTGTGGAAGAACTTAAAAGTAGCAAGAGAGTTGTTCCTTCCAGAGTCTAAAAGGCTTAACAAAGCTTAGCATTTGTATATAGGAGATGACAGTCATGGTGCACTGCTGAAACTCGCTATTGTGCTGGTGCATTAGATGATTTTGCTGTGCTGGAGGTGCAACCTCCTTTACAACAGGTCAACTTTGCACAAATTTAGCATTTACTGTCAAAGTAGAGCCAATCTTCTACTAACGCTCTAGCGAAGTGTATCAATACAAGACTACGTGATGACATACGTGATTACATGCCAAACTGGAACTGTCAGATAAGTGTATGCATATGAACATATTTTTGCACTAATTATGGTCTTGTATTTGAAGCATAAAATGCATTAGTAGCAACCGATAAGTGTAATCAATTTAGCTGGAAAATCACATTGTATGATTTTTAAATACTTATTTCATGCAATAAAATCCAAATTGATTATTTGTTACTATAGAAAAACAAAGTTTAATATTTGGTACAGAAATCTTTCTTTGCACTTATAGTTCAGATGTTTCCTGTAATTCATGATCAAGTTCAGTAGGGATTTTGTCCCATTCCTCCATACAGATCTCCTCCGGATATTTCAGGTTTCGGAGCTGTTGCTGGGAAACATTGTGTTTCAGCTCCCATCAAATATTTTCTATTTGGTTCAGGTCTGGAGACTGGCTAGGCCACTTCAGGACGTTGAAAATCTTCTTATGAAGCCACTCCTTAGATGCCCTGTCTGTATGTTTTGGGTCATTGTCATGCTGGAAGACCCAGCAATGACCCATCTTCAATGCACTTACTGAGGGACAGAGGTTGTTGCCCATAATCTCGCTATACTTAACCCCATCCTCCCTTTAAAACATGCAGTTTTCCTGTTACCTTTGCATAAAAGTTCCCCTAACTGTTTCCACCCCCATGCTTTACAGTTGGGACAGTGTTCTTTGGGTTTTAACATTTTAACATTACAAACATTATGCTACATTTTAGCTGTAAATGCAGCCATAATGCTATAGTGTGCAGTCCCCTTATAATCAACAAACACACACAAACCGGCATCCATTCAGCTGGGAGTCCTTCAGCTCCATGAGCCTGTTTGAGCAGCTGGTCATAACAAAACCTTTGATAGTCTTGTCTACATTTGAGCTCAAATCATAAAATATTTTGTCTCACCTCCATGTTTTATCTTTTGTTATGTCTTATTCACAGTGGGGCTCCAGTGTGTACCTGTGCTACAAAAAGTCAGTGTCATCCTCCAACTCAATTGCCTATAAAGCAGGTAAGTTATTGTCTTTTTTTGCTCATGTTTAAGCCCTCGGACAACAATAGTCACATAAGTATCAATAGCTTATGCAGGGTTTCTCCATACAGGTAACACTTTTTTTTTTTTTTCATCCCAAATGCAGATATAAGCTTTCCATACCCCCCCACCAAAAACGGATCAATTTTAGACAGCTGTGTGAAATCACATTACCAGATCTTGGCTGTACTTTGCGTGTGCCATGTTGTATACGCTGGGTTACAAGACTCTTATCTGTCCTGGCACCAAGATGGTGTAAAAACTGGATGTCCGAAAGACTAAGACTCTTGCTGTCTTCAAGCAGTGACTGAAGACTTATCTCTTCACTTTACATTTATGCAATTTTAGCAGATGCCCTTATCCAGAGCGACTTACAACTTATACAATCTTACAATCCTAGCAATTGTGGGTTAAGGGCCTTGCTCAAGGGACCAAATGTGGCAGCTTAACAGAGGTGGGATTTGAACCCTGGGCCAGTACCTTAACCGCTAGGCTACCACAGTCTTAAGTGAAGACTAAAAGTGCAACTTCATATGCAATATAAAAAAACATTATTTTGATTTACCAACATTAGATCCTAGCAGAATTATGTTCTTGCTTATGCATACTGACATGTTTTGTCTACTAAGAATAATATTAATATTAGGATTTATGTTATGTTATACAGTCGATCTGGATAAGGGGTTATTGCTTATGGTATATTAAATAGGCACCTGTCAAGAAGAATTGGGCAAGTTTAATACATTTTCAGTGATCAGTTACGGTCTTGGAACTATTTAGGACACCAGGGGAAATGGACACCCACTGTGGCTGGATTGATTCTTGGCACTGAGTGGGCAGAAATCCCTGCTTAAGACCCTAGAGGAACATAACTGTTAAAGCATTAGCTACAATGTTTTGTCTGGGAGCTTATTTCGTTATCGCTAGGCTACCTTCCCTGCCTTACATAGATAACACGGCGCTCTAAATGTCAACACTGTTATCATTGTGTTTCTATTTGTTTGACACCGTGACACCCTGTCTGCCCCTCCTTTACAGCAAATAACTATCAAGCTGCTTATCATTAGTCTATGCTTAACACTTTGGCATTGCTGCAATGCTTATTTTCCGTTGGTGAGCCACTGCTGTGTGTCCTCCACGGTGGCACATAATAATAAATGAAAAAAGATTGACATACAAATAAAGGAACGTGTAAGGACAACTGTTCCTTGGCTTTGCGGGCCAAGCCAATGGGAACGTCTGAGCTTAATATTCAAAGGTGCAAGAAAGGCAGTCTGTAGTCTACCTCTGTGTGTACGTTTTTCTTTTGAAGCTGCTGAATTCAGAACAAACACAATGCCGCCGCGACATGCATTCACTCTTTTAAAACCACACATAATACAGATTGCTATATATTTGCTTGGTTTCTTTTTCATAAAAGAGAACATTGTTAATGAAGTGGCACCATCAAAATGTCCGTACTGGCAAACAAAACTGCGTTTATTCTTTCCTATTTCAAGTTGACAATGAAGAGCTTGCTTACATGGCTCTGTATATAACGATTATGCCTTTTCACACTATTGTGACAGTCTTAGTATTTTTGGAGCCCCAATTCAAATTTCATTATCTTCACACTGCCTTACTTCCTGTCAAGCATCTGGTTTTTTTAATTGTTGATAAACAGGACTTGTGTGTTGCCTTTAAGCTTTCACTAGTTCTAGTGAAAGCCATAACAGGGTATTGTGAAATGGCGTGTATGATCACCTTTTGTGTTTTGTGCACACAAATTTTTATTGTAAGGGTATACACCCTTTAACGACCACATTACGTACTGTTTGTTGACTGTATTGTATGTTGACTCCATGTCAGTGCCATAGTCATTCTATACGGTTATAGGTTAGAGATCCAACACAGGTAGTGGGAGTGGGGGGGGGCAAACATGGGTACTATTTACAATAGGATTGGCAGATGCACTCACGAATGCCATTTACTGCTTGGTACATACAAGTAGTGATGGGCCAAGCCACATTTTTTTTTTTTTAAATTTATTTATTTATTATTATTATTTTTCTCCCCTGTTCTGATTGGTTTCCAGTGCACTTCTATTGACCGATACAGATTCCGGTAGTTTTTATAAGTTTAATTTTGAGATTTTTGCTTTGAGATTATAATTATTATAAATTGTCTTGTGTCCTGTAGTTGGTTAAACCAACAACTAATACTATTTGTCATTTAGTTGACTGGAGTTGCCATGTGTGTAAGGTATGATGTGGAATGAAATATGGATCAGTAAGTGAATCGGCCTGTCCTTATGATATCTGAATGATATGAATATCTGACGCATATAGGATCGGATCCCTACATATAGGTACCTATCATATACACAAAGTATATGCTAAAAAAAACTTGCTAAAAAAGTTTCTAAATGCATCAACTGATTTAGAACAGTCTAATGGGCCCAAGTTGAGACACTCGACCACAAATGACTCAACATTCCTCATTTTGTTCTACACATGGCACACTTGAGAGAATTTGTATGAGGCGAGATGCCCAACTCGCATGCCCTTTCCATCCAAAATATAGGCGCAGATGTCAGTCTCACAAAAGCGCTCAAGTCAAGACCACCTACAATCCACTGTAAACTTTTTTTTTTTTTTTCTTAAACATATATTCAAGCAAATAAGGAACATCAGCTTGGCTTTGTACAGGCTAAAAAATGAATCGTTTTTTCTCTTAATACCAGATCTAATCTTCCGCTACCCAGAGGAAGAATACGAGTCCTTCCCTCTTTCTGAGTCGGTGCCCTTGTTCTGCCTTCCTATGGGGGCCAAGATCGAGTGCTGGGGGCCCAACACGCGTTACCCCTTACCTGTCTTTTCAACTTTCGTCCTAACAAACTCGTCTGGAGAAAAGGTAGAGCATCTCCCACAGTCATATTGAATCCTGCACTCACTCAACATGCATGCAGTTTGAGAGCATTTACTGGGTTTTATTGGGGAATTTGGACAAAACTGATCCGAGTCATGTTATTGTAAAACAAGCTGATTAAGCTCTTTAAAAGTCTGCCAAATAACATAAAAATCTATAAAGACTAGTGTTGGCTCAGACTGAAGTCTTCGGTTATTCTTAGGTCTATGGTGCAGGCATCCAGTTCTACGAACCTTATCCAGCAGAAAGCCTGAGTGAGAAGCAGAAGATCCAGCTAGGACTCCTCACAACTGTGGACAAGAGGCCGATTCCTAATCGCACAGTCAACACCAATAAGTGCATCTGTCTGCTGTCCCGCTGGCCCTTCTTCCAGGCCTTCAAGGACTATCTCCGCTTTCTTTATAGGCTCTCGGTCAACAGCGTCAACCCTCTGCCTATTGAGAAGTAAGCCAGAGCAGCTGTGTTACAGCATTTAGAACTCTTATGATTGTGCAACTGCAAGCGAGTTGACAGTGCTGTAAAGTTATTTGATGATGTCATCCTCTTGGGTTTATTGTTTTAAATAAAAAAGAGGATGTGTTCTGCAGAAGGTCTACAAATTTCTATCTAAAAGTCTTTTATTTCCCATTTCAGACACATTTCCCACTTCATGCACAATGTGCCCTTTCCGTCCCCACAGAGGCCCAGAATACTGGTGCAGGTAAAACCAGCACTACCGCTTTCTTCTTAGCACAGGGTTTATATTAGTCAGTCTGATTTAGATTAGCTCCTTGTTTTGAACACACATTAAAATGTTTTTTTCCATTCCCTCAGCTCTCACCACATGATAGCCTAATGTTGTCCCAGCCAGTCTGTACACCTTTACCACTGAGGTAAGTTGCATTTCCACTTCACAATTAAAAAAGCTTTAAGATTTAGTTAAACAATGCATGTATTCTGTCAATTAACATATTTGTTCTTTAATTGCTTTGCTAGCTTTGTATTTGACACCAACAATCATGTTTTTCCATTAAAATAGCACTACAGACTCATACATTATACACTGAGTCTTTTTATGCCACTGTACTGTAAACATAAAGGGGTAAACCTGCAAAAGATTTAAAAAATGCTCCAGATTTGCTGCTGAAAACACAAGTTGAATGCTAACTTCAGCACACCATCCAAAGCCTTAATTGTTATACACAGTCCCTCGGGAAATTTCACAACACTGTGGTTCATCAGTCAAGTCAAGTCAAATTAATTTATATAGCGCTTTTTACAACGGAGCATTGTTTCAAAGCAGCTTTACAATCTTATCTTAAAAGGCCAATCCCAAATTGAGCAAGCCTAGGGCGACAGTGGCAAGGAAAAACTCCCTGAATGTAGAAGGAAGAAACCCTGGGAGAACCAATACTCAAAAAGGTTGTTATTTTTCCAACCTGTTTATTATGCTACCTAGTTTGCCAGTCCATTACTAATTTATTCCTAGTTAATTGTTATGCTTTTGTATTTATTAAACTATACTAAAGACGCATTTACACAGCATGACTTAAGTTCTTCACTGGTCCTGTCACAATGATAAAAAAATAAGTTAAAACTCTTATAATTTGATATATCACGTGATGCAGATGATAAAGTCTGGAAAGTCCCGTGTTGACTAGCAGCATTTCCATGGCTTAGCTTACTGGTTTAGCCACTTACATTAGCGTCGCTGTTTGTGCGCTGCAGCTCGGTTTGAATGACAGCTAAAGCGATTCTGACAGCTAGTGGGCTTCCTCAAGGAACAAAAGAGGGATATCCTCTTATACACACAACCAGCAACAGAACCACACACAGTGAACACACACACACACACACAAGCAAAGCACAAAGCTGCAAAAATCACAGTCCGGCTTTAACATAGCATTGTGTTGAGATCCAGCCGGACAGGTCATACCCTCACATGTTAGTGACTCCATCACCTCACTCGGCAGACAGAAATACACACGACTAAGTAAACATTCATTTTGTAAACGCAAGCTTAAGGCTTGGCTATAATTAAGATCTGGACATGTACTTAAGAGTCAGCTCCAGAATTATTGGCACCCTTGGTAAAGATGGGGAGAAAAAGTTTCGTGCAGTTCATTAACTTAATATAAGACTGGAATGTAAGACAAGTCTAACTTTTCATTGAAATGGGCTTATTTTGTTTAAAAAAAACACGTATTAATATGGTACTGTTTTATTTTAACCAAACCATGTGTTAAAGTTATGTCTTAGTTCTGCTTTTTTTCTAAAGCCATCATCCATGACCCCCTGTCTCACAACAGAAGCAATGAGACCAGGACAAAAATAAAATATACAAAAACCCCTCTGTGCCATGTGCACTACCCTTCTGAAGGTGAAGGGCCATTTCAAGTCCCTTTCCCTTTATAATTTGCAGGTGCCAAACGCTTCTCACTAAGGAACGGATTACGGTTTGCATGTCCATCCTCCGTCTCTGCCCTACAGGGGGTACTGTTGAAGTGAGCTTCAACTCTTAAGCCCTTACCCGTTGTTCCCGTCTCAATGTGGTATAGACACGGGTTCAAGACCTGGTTTGGCCACTGCCTGTGTGGAGTTTGCATGTTCTCCTTGTGTCTGTTTTGGTTTCCTCTAGGTACTCCAGATTCCTCCTACATTTTAAAGATGTTAGGTCATCTGGCACCTTTAAAGTGTCCTAATGTGTGTGTTAGTGAATGAGTGTGTTTGTGTGTGTGTGTGTGTGTTTGGGGGGAGGGTGG
>JAUZSU010169828.1:1238-13245 GCA_034780255.1 Parotocinclus maculicauda | reverse complement strand
TGTTTGCGGGTGCAGATTAGATACAGTAAGCCTCTTCCGAGGCTGCCAGGCCCATAATTTCAGCATTCTCGGGGGCCTAATACCCCCCCCCCCCCCCAACCCAGGAGGACAATTCCAGCGTATAAACAATGAAGCAGAATTTTTTGGTAACAAAATACAAACAAAAAATAAAAAACTGATTTGATGTGATCTTATAAGAAACAATTATACGAAAATGTGACGTCACATTAAACGTGCATTATTTGGCAAAAGTGTTCAGACTGAAAATTATTTAAAAGCTATAAAAATAGCCTTATTTGCTCATTCGAATTAAAGTTTATAATCCTATTTTTTGTAGGTTTTAAAAAAAATAATGTTGTAATGTTCTGTATTTTATACGTATTTACATTTTTTAAAGCTATCTAATCTAAAGGTTTTTTTGGTTTCCTTGCTTGGGAAACGTTTAGATTTACTTTTGCATTTATTGTTTGTATTTCTGTTCTATTTTATATGTATTTGTATGACTTGCTTTTCTATTTTTTGTGCTCACATAACTTTTTCGAGCAAAGTTAAGAAACCAAAGGCTTTAATCTGAAAACAGACGTTTTTATTTAACTGTGTTTCTCTGTTTTTTACACAATAAGTAACAGAACACTTTAAAGTATTCTTGCTGTGTAGAATAATTCATGGCGCGCGCGCGCGCGCGAGTGTGTGTGTGTGTGTGTGTGTGTGTGTGTGTGTGTGTGTGTGTGTGTGTGTGTGTTTAAAGCAGGTTGAATCACACCTTACCTGGATTGAGTCTCTCAGGTGAGTCGTGGTCTAAATCTCGGCCTGCTGCACACCTGTGCGCGCGCTGCCCGGTGCTGTTATTCAGATCAGATCAAAGCGTTTCTTAACGGGAGTTTGGGACGGGGCTGATGGACCGTGACAGAGGCTGCGGTCTGTCTCTCTGTGTTTATATCTGCGCCGTGGCTTTACAGATTCAGATAAACCCCTTATTACAGTTTGGATTTTAAACTTCTAATAAATCCGATTCCGTTAACAATGCGAGGAGAATCGGCTTTGCACGCGCTCAATTTACAGCAGACCGCGAGGACACACCGGGACAGGCAGCAGCTGCGGACTTTATCTGCACTTTCTCCTGCTTTTTACATCAAACTCCGACTTTATACAAACAAGAAAGAAATGCGTTCGTTTAAAGATAATTAATGAACGATAGAAACAAATAAACAAAATGTTTTTGCTTTACGTAATAAAATGTAACAGTTAAACACAGTGATTCTCTGATAGGATTCGTTTCTAACCAAGGCCCAGAGCTTGTGAACAAAAGTCAAACATTAAATACAAACAAACTATAGTTTATCTGAAAGAAATAAATAAGGAAAATGAGAATCATCACATTTTTCACCCAAAGAGGGAATTTACAAAACTTTTTTCACAATACCATGTTATTAAAACCAAGAATTATTAAACTATGAGTTACTTAAAAAACAGACACATGATGTATTTTATTAAACATTTCGCATTTAGCAAGTTTTTATTAAACTTATTTATTTCCAACTCAATGAAAACCCTTTCAAACTAAAAATAAAAAAACGGACTTCAATAGTATAGAAAATTAAAATGTTTTACATTATCACTGAATTCTAAAGCTTCTTTTTCGAACAGATTTACGTCCCCCTGTTTTTTGGATATACGATTACAAATGAATGGTACTTATTTCTCTAGTTGTTCTTTTTGTTGCTGTTGTTGGGTTGTGTACAGAAACAGGTAGTCCCGGTGAAATTTGGGAGGTTTGATCCTAATCCCGCGTGTAACCCAGACCCATCGTCCCTCCACCCACAAATTAATTCTGCTTTTTGAGGGTGGAGTGCGCGAGCTGGCACGTTCCCTCCACAATTACTAATAACACCAATGATATCAAGATGAGAAAAATAGTTTGTAAATTAGAGTTTTTGTTTTGTTGAACTACTTTAGATTATTTTAGATTTAATCTCACACTTTAAAAACGAGAGAAATCAATCCAGAAAACCTTTAGCAATAATAATTATATATATATATACTGTATGGGACGTTTCATTTTTTATGAGCAGTATATTTATTATATTCACTTTCATCTACTTATTGAAAATAATTGTGTATATATTGTAAAATATAGATTCAGTTTTCAACAGAATAACATTTATTACCCTTTATTTTCTAAACTGACTGCAGCAGATCTGCCTAACGATAAATCAGGACATTACTGGACTTAAAAATGCAATAAAATTCTTAATCTAATTCCATCTTATGCCTTTATATTGTATACATTTAATTATTTATAGAGCATTGCTTATATGTAACTCATGGTCTGGATCCTTTATACAAATACACAAATATATATAAAAAATAAAGGTTTCTACCAACACTGTGTAAAATTTCTTCTAACTCTATTTCAATTTTAATCATAAAACTTCTCAAGTTCTCACCTACATTAGATGCTGTATTTAATCTTTTATTCTTATCACAGTTTCAAACAATTATTCAATCCGTATGCATGTATATATTCAAAGAGACCTCATGAAATATTTGTCTTTGTTTGCTTCATATTTTGGGACAATGGTATCCAATGATGGATAATGTCCTGGAGGACAAATGCTTTGCTTTTGGGGTGTTTACATATGAACGTTTTTATATTTTAAAGCATATAAATGTGTAATAATGTTGTATTAGACAGACAGCGAGAGAGAGAGAGAGAGAGAGAGAGAGAGAGAGAGAGAGGGCTTGAGGAGGTGAGGGAGGAGTTTTTCCTCCACCTTGTCCCCCTCTCTCTCTAATTAGCCCTCCTCTTGCTTGGTGCCCTCAGTCCTCAGCTGTGTCCCAAACACAACGCAACTCTCAGCCAAGACTCAAAGCGAGACGGAGACAGACAGAGACAGAGCAGCCGTATCCAGAGACCAGAAACAAGACTCGGATTTAGTTTAGTCTAAGAACAAAGTGTTAGAACAGATTAAAAGTGCCAGTGCTGTTAAGCAAAGTGTTGTTTTTAATTTAGAGAAAAAGCAGTTCATTGAATATTGTTGGAGTTTGAGAGAAACAGAGAGAGAGAGAGAGAGAAAGAGAGAGAGGGAGAGAGAGAGAGAGAGAGAGATTTAAAGCCAGTGCAGGCATGATGTCCTACATTAAGCAGCCCCATTACGCTGTGAACGGGTTAACTCTGTCCGGCCCGGGCATGGACCTGCTCCACACCGCCGTCGGATACCAAAGTAAGTTCTTCGACTTTATTTTGTTAACATCATAGATTATTACATTAATACTGTTTATAATATTTAATAAAGGTCAACTTTGTCTTACTAAAAGAACAAAGATCCTCTGAGATATTAAGAGGAAAACCAGAATAAACTGGTAAACATGAAATGAAAAATTGTATTGGAAGAAATGTGGATCCCCTTTTAAACCAGTCTGACGATTTGCACTTTAAATATTACATTCTGATAGAAGTGAATATGATTTCTGCTTCCATAAAACTGGATTTTCAAATTAAAATGTGAACTGCTTCATGAACACAGAAATATTATTTACTAAGAATAGTCTGATTCTTTTTTATTTGGATTAAAATGTCAATACTTTTCCCAAATCAACGCCTCAATAGGTAAATGTTATTAATATGAATAAAGATTGATTCGGGTGCCTTTTAGTAACAGTCTGATCCTGTATGGTTCTTCGTTTGGTCTGATCGATGTGCTCAGTTTATCTCATACTGGTTCTTTAAAGACCTAAAGGATTCTTTTTGGAACAGGTTCTTGTTCTAGGATTAGATCTATGGTTTTAGGGGCACCCCCAGAAAAAATGAACCTTTAGATAAAGAGGTTTACAAAAACAGTCATATATTTAGAGCACATTTAATATGTGACCTGAGCAAAGGTGGATATTTAAGTAGAATAAAACGAGTCATCTAAGTAATTAGTTGAGTAATACTATCTTCTAAAAATTTATTGACAAAAAGAACAAAATCCCACATGCTGAATGTATTAGTAAAGTAATTTAGAGCAGCGTGAGGGGGCACAAACTTTAAATAAAAATCCTACAACATAATATAAAATCATGTAGAAACTATAGAACCAAAGAACAGATAAAGATTATAATATTAAAACATCTAACTGATCATTTAATGTCCAACTTATACAAACAAGGTGAATACTTTTATTATTATTATTATTATTATTATTATTATGCATTAAAAAAAATTTTTTTTTTAAGTTTTTCAGACTGATTTTTAATACGTTATTTCTGCACCCGTTTCCGCAGACACCCCTCGGAAGCAGCGTCGGGAGAGAACCACGTTCACGCGTGCCCAGTTGGACGTGCTGGAGGCGCTCTTCGCCAAAACGCGCTACCCAGACATCTTCATGCGCGAAGAGGTGGCGCTTAAAATTAACCTGCCCGAGTCGAGAGTTCAGGTGAGGGTCACACCGAGACTGATGAACATTTCACTTTATCATCAGTTTTTATCCAGGTTACATTATTGTTCTTACATTATTATTATTATTATGATTATTATTATTATTATGATTATCACAGGTGTGGTTTAAGAACCGACGCGCTAAGTGTCGGCAGCAGCAGCAGCAGAGTAACGGCCAGCCCAAACCTCGGCCTCCTAAAAAGAAGTCATCGCCCGCTCGAGAGGCCGCCTCAGAATCGGCCACTGCTAGCTCTAGCATTAACGCGCCTTACAGCCCGGTGGCCCCGCCTCCTCCGGCCCCGCCCACGGCCGTCACGCCGAGCTCGAGCGGATCCAACGTGAACGCGAGCGTATCGATCTGGAGCCCCGCCTCCGTATCGCCGCTGGGCGATCCGCTCTGCGTGTCGAGCAAAACGGCCTACGCCATGACGTACGCTCAAACTCCGGCCTACGCTCCGGCCTACGCCACGTCCTCGTCCTACTTCACCGGCCTGGACTGCAGCTCGTACCTGTCTCCCATGCACGCGCCGCTCTCAGCCACTGGCGGCGGTGCCCTGAGTCCCATAGGCTCCTCCACATCCATGACTCTCGGCCAGACCCAGGCGTCACAGGGTTATGGCCCCGCCTCCCTTGGTTTCAGTACGATCGATTGTCTGGACTACAATAAAGACCAAACGGCGTGGAAGCTCAACTTCGGTACCGATTGCCTGGACTACAAGGACCAGAACTCCTGGAAGTTCCAGGTTTTATAGGCAGGTGGCGCCAGCGAGAAGGGATTGTCGGAGGGGCAAAAAAATTCCTGTGTCTTCAAAAGTCTTTGTTTCGTACTCTTCTACGTATTGCGTGATATTTAAAGATAGACGACGAGGTAGATTCTTAATTCAATTTAAAATATTGAAATCTTAGTAACTATTGCGTAACTGGGTGATAAGTGTTGGTAGCTTTAACGTGGTCTCTCACCAACTCAATTATTATTCGTTAAATAACTTCTTAAATTCATAACAGGCACTCAGGTGGTGAAGCTGTCCAACATGCCAGCACGGTGACCCAGGTTCGAGTCCCGGGCACACAGTTGGTTGTGTCTGAAGGAGGGGCGGCTGGTCAGGGAGATCATTCCCCACCACTGCAACAGCAAATAGTAGTAATTAAGTTCTTTTTTAAGGTCTGGTTCCAGTGCAGGTACCAGGCAGTGACCCATGTAGAGATAAACTCGGGGTCTGCGCTTCTAGCTTTTCGTACTATTTCCGTCGCTCTTGCTTCTCTTTTTTATGTGTTGTTTTATTTTGTGTGTACGTGTGCGTGATAAACACCAATTAGGAAACAAACTGCCTTGAGTTTTGATTTTCTGGATCCGAGTACCAATAATCACAGAACGCAATAGCACGAGCCACCAGGGGCCTGCAGAAACACGACTGGGCATGTGGGGGTGTCTAGAACTCGATTTAAGTGTTGTTCATCATTTTAAACCAAAATAAACTGCCCAAACAGACCACATTCCTTTTTCTACATCTGTTCAAACTCATTTGGTAAAAATCCCCTCGTTAAAAATGTGACTTTCTCGGGTTTCTGACAGCACGGCAAACGTACAAACCGTGTGCTTTTGACCATTTCTAGGTCGGGTTTGGGATTAGTGCTTCTGCCAGACTAATATAAAAGGTAAAAGATCAAAATCCAAAGCGACTGTTACAAATCCCAGTTCAATTATTGATATTCTCAAAAAAATGTGAAATTCTCAATCAGAGTGGAAAAAAAGCACTAAAATGATCATCTACTGTAGTTCTGGGACAAAGAGAAGTAAAAATGGTGTTGATGACGAATAAAGAGGTTAGATTAGAGGTATAAATGTTTCCTACTAATTAATCTCCAATCAAAACCTCAGCGTAATCTTTTATATTCTCAGCTCTGATCTTTTTGTGTTCTGTCTTTTGTATAAACTGTAAATTGTGAGTTATTTCGTGGTTCATTTGTTTTGAATTTGAATGCACATTTTAAAAAAAAAATCAAATTGAATGTTCGGCTTCTATCATTTAAAAGATTTTTTTGTGTCTCTCTGTCGTAGTTGCTTCGTTTGTGAATATTAAACTGGACTTCTCGTTAAATCTCTGCTCACTTCACATTTTCTCAATTCCTGCAAAAAGGTCAACTTTTCTTTCTTTTCTTCTGACATTTCTTTCTTTTTAAACTCAGGGGCTTCACCTGTTAAAGTGTTTCAAAGCCATCGATCTGTGATCTTGCTTTCTGAAACCTCGAGAGTTTAGTGTTTGTTTTTTCAGAGTGTCTGCTAATCTGGCTGTGTATTATAACATTAAAATCGTTTTAATAAAACACACACCACTTGTCCTGCTTTGTTATTTCTTGGTTGTTATTTTTGCCTGAGCTGTAGGATTGGTCGGGTCTGAGAGATGGAGCTCTAAGGTTTTATTTCTTTCGATTTTAGCATCATTGTAATGGTTTTATTCCAGTACGCTACTAAAAAAAGCAACCAGCACCACTGGGTTCATTTTAATAGCCTATTTTCTCGTCACCTTAATAAGGATTAAAAGAATTTGCCCTAGAATGAGCTATTGGAAGGTGAATTAGAGTCTCATAATAATATTCTACTCAAACTTATCAAAACTGTCCACTGCTTCTTTCAGTTTTGTCTTGTGCCATTATTTTTACTGATCTCATTTAGAGCCAGGTCCAATCCTCTTACTGTCCCTCATCACTAAGTGAATTACCCAGACTTACTCTCACCCGTTCTCTCTCACTTTGGTCCGTTAGACTTTCTGTTCCATGATTTTCTTTCCATTCCCAAACCCTTACTACCTATTTATCCAATTTTTTGTTCTTTTTATTATTTTTTTTAGATAGAGATGAACTGGAATTGATCTATAGATGCTTAGATCAGGAGCAAGTCTGGAGTCTCAAGGTCTCAGGTTTGAACCCAAGCCATAACAAGCCATGTTTTTTAAGTTTGTGGCAACGCTGAACTCCAGTGGTTCTTTGTTTACCTGATTAAATCTTAGTAAGTGTTAAAAAAAGGGGACCAGCAAGTCTGGAGTCTAAGACCACGTAGATATTTTAGCGATGAACTATGTTTCTCTAGTTCTTTTTCTGCAGAGATTCCAAAGATGTTCTAGATCTTCTAAGGCTACTCCAGAGCACTTTTGGAAGCCACCTGTGCTGCCGATTACGCAGATGGTCTATGATTGAGCTCCTCTAGTGCTGGCGGTTATTTATGAGATTTTGGCGATCCACTTTTAAACCGGGGTATTTATGGGATCTTCAGAAGAGTTCTACAGAGTCACACTGACATTATTCTGAGCTTTCTAAGATGTTCTGATACTACGAGGTTACGATGAGGTGCAGATCCTCTCTACTGATGTTTGTTTTGCAGAATCTGGACTGGTGACCTTCAGGTTAACATCATTTCTCCATTCTTCTCTTCGTTCGCCTGTTTTCGTTTCTCCACCAGCTCTCCCAACCCTCCACTCTTCCCTTTCAATCATGCCATCCTAATCCAGCGATGACCTCAATCCTGTGATGTAATACGTCACATGATGCATAATGAAGTCGCCTAAGTGCAAAACACGCACTAATCCAGACGAGGCCATTTCTGCCAGTCGGGCCTGTCGGCTGGATGGAGCGGCAAGGTAAAATATCAGCACACAAACATGTTATTGGCTTTGAATGGAGATCTGGAAGTCCTGTTCTGTTGTTCCATTGCTAATCTGACCTGGTGATGCAGGTTCTGCCTCAACAATGTCACAGCACATTGAGTCACTAACGGGGAACGAATCAGTAAACGAATCGTTTCACAGTTTGTTTAAAGTGGAGCCAAAACTGACTGATTAGAGTCTTACATTAGAATCAACATCAGTGTATAAATGAGGGAATCGGTCGGATATGACCGAGATTCGCTCCTATTTAGCTCCACAGAATCAGGGAGTCATTCCCTCAAGATCCAACTTCGATTCGATCTCTCAGTATTTGAATCGCTGAATCATTTTTTTAGGAGCATCACACGTCTCTAGTTTAACAGGTACGTTATCTGGTCAGTAAACTGGGATTTGCTTCTCTTTCACGTAGAGAATCAGTATTTGATTCAGTGAATCATTTAGTTATGAGGCAGGCATTATAACAGGGGGTCATTTGATTCATTTCGATTCACTAATTGATTCAGTCAAAACAATTATTCACTCTTCTCTCCCTTAGCAGGCCAGCATTTAAACGACTGAATCGTTTGGTCGGCACCAAGAATCACAGGATCGTCTCTAGATTAGTAAATAAGGATATGAATCAGTGAATCATTTGGCCATGACTCATGCTTTACTCACTTCTCATTAAGTGAATCAGTGAATCATTTAATCAATAACAGTTAAATTTAGGCTTGAAATTTGAGTCTGTCCAGCACCAAGCAATAACATTTATGAGGGGACGTCCTCAAGAGCCTCGAGAGTCCCTGACTGGTACCGTTGTGTGTGTGTGTGTGTGTGTGTGTGTGTGTGTGGCATGACTGCCACGCTGCAGGTTGAGCTCGTGGCCGAACAAGGTTAATCCCTTTCTGCACTATGCTGTACTAATCACTGTGCCACACTAATCTACACACACACACACACACACACACACACACACACACACACAACTATATCTATAACTACCTTTAAGGGGTCTTATTAATATTAGTAAATATAAAAAACAACGTTCTGCTTAACCCTAACCCTAACATTAAAAGAAAACCCAACTTTTGGATTGGTTAATCGGGTTAATAGGGTTTTCCATGATTTCTTATTTATATAAATTTTTATTTTTATATGTATATAAAATGTATACGTTACAAATTATATGTCAAATCAGGAGAGGGCAGGGGCTCTGTTTGGCTCAATTTCACATTATCTTCAAAGTGTCTATTGGACGGCCTCTGATTAATTCAAATGTTAATGGTGAAACCTTTGCAAACACACACACACACACACACACACACACACAGAGCAAGGTTTTAGCAACCTGTTTTACCCTTCAGCCCCTCCTGTAGACATCTGCCCTCTTCCTATCCACGCTCTCTCTCTCTCATTAATCTGAATTCTGTTGGTCAGCATTTTGCAAAAGCAGACAGACGGCTCATCAGTAATCCTGCTGCAACCACACACACACACACACACACACACCTTGTGTAAGGTAGACAAGGATCTGCATACCCTCACAACATACAAAAGTACACAAACTCACACTGTTTACACATTTAAACATATATGCTGCTCACAAAAGTTTGACATATCCCATAATTTATGTGAGCAGTGTTTACACTGCCCCTTCACACCTTCTGTCAGGTAAATAAAGCAACTGCATTAGTGAATTTTACTTACATTGGTAATACTTTCACTTATTTGTACGTAGTTTATCTGTTACGTTTGTTTACGACGTTTACGAACACGTGCTAGACGCCTGCATGCCCACACTGCACCCTAGTGGTCATTATTGGTAAGAGCACGCTCTAGCAGTCAGTGCTGTATTTGGGTGAGACCTTTGTACGCTGTGTTAATGCGTGAAGCAGTGCCACCTAGTGGATGAATCAATAAACACACTCCAGTCCAAGACAGAATGTAGTTTTATTTTAATGTTGATCCGTAATTCCTACAAAACACCCACCTAAACAGCCAAATCTAACAACTGTATCTACCTGAAGTGGAACTGTTTGATTAAATTGGTTAATAAAACAATCGACATGGGTTTAAAGCAGAATAGAATGAGCCACTGTTAAAAATGGGTTGAAGAGACGGGTCTACTCCCTCTCTGCTATGGCCACTAGATGAGTCTCGAGTTCGTCCTCCCTTAGAGTTCTGAAAGAAAGAACGAAATAAACAAGATTTTATTAGTTATTGATAAGCAAATATCTTGTTACCTGTTCTTATTAGATTTAGCAGAACATGCAAAAACGCTGCTCAATATAAAATACAGGCTCATTCTGCTTTTCATTTTGTATCTTCTTTGCATATTTAGCTCTGTGACACACCACACGATAAAAGCCATGGACCATACCTGAATTTTGGCTTGTCCTTGCTGACCACGCCCACTTCCAGCTCGCTGGGCTTGAAGTCCATTGATAAGACGGACGAGAGGCAGGAGATCGCCAGCTAGTGAACAGGATTTGGGATTTGGGAAGAGACCAGTTAAAGATGCTCGTTCTAGCCCTGCTTTAAAACTTATTAAATCATTTGAGTTTATTTATCATTTAATTCTGGAGAGTTAAATTGGGATTTATCTTATTTTTCTTATTTTACCTCCACTGTCCTGTCAAAGGTGAGCTCCGGTCTTTTCTTAATTTTCTTCTCCAGGTAGCTATTAGCCTCCGTCTGCTTGACGCCGACGGCGGTGGCGTGGAAGCCGCAGAAATACCCGGCCGGGTCGCACTTGTACAGGACGGGACCGCGCTGAGGATCCACGGCAATCAACATCATAGCTGATAAAGAACACGAAATAAGGTTAGAACAGGAAATAAAAATGGGTCTTTCTAAAAAAATACAAAGCTTAGAATTCCTGTAGAGTCCTAAATATATTTGTTTCGGGTTTTAATTAATATGATATATTTAAAATAAAGAACAAAGTATCCAAACTCCTATGTGACTACAGTACTGTCTGGTCAACACCCAATTCGGTCAGAACGTAAAGTGTACAGTTTTACAGCCTCTTTATCTTGTTCAGAAATGAGATAGAACCATACGGATCTATCATGGTATCTATCTAGGGTTCTACAGAGCTAGTGGACTCACAGCAGCCCAGAGGTCTCATCTCAGCGTTCTGTGTGTAGATCTGAGAGATGTCGGCCATTCGTCGGCACAGCATGTCAGCTGTGATGTCGTAGCCGTTCTTGTACTTCCACTCGGCAGCTTCTATGCGGGCGCGGTGCACCTGAGAGCGGCTATCGCCTACACAGCACAACGAAAAGGTCCGAGAGGGTCAGAAAATTGCAAGAGAGCTAACAAAATGTCAAAAGGTTTTTTTCTTTAAAAGAAAAGCAGCTGGAGCTAAAAAGCAGTTCATTAGTGGAAGAAGTTCAAAACCTGCTGTTTAAAGGGATGCTCCTTTAATTTATAAGTTATATAAATTGCCTGAGATCTTTACTCCTGAACAATTCTCAGCACATCAACTACAAGAACCAACTGTTCACTTATGGAGTGATATATCCCTGTGCTTAACATGTGCCAGATAGCTGGAACCAGATAATTAACGTCATGTTCTGGCTCGTCAGCGCACGAGTGTGTGTGTTGGTGTGTAAGATGAGATCCTTACCATAATGCCCGGTCATCACACAGCCGATGCGTGGTGTGAGGTGGAACATGTTTGTAACAGTAGAAGCATCCAGGAGCTTGTCCTGTAAGAGTGACGAGAAACACACAGATCGAATTACTTTCAGATTTCTGATTTTTTCCTCACTTTAACTGGTCACCAGTGGATGGTTTAACTGAATTCAACCAATTAAACCATTAACCACTAAATCTAGTCCTTATCTGCTGAACCTGGTCCCATTCTGGTCTTCATCAAAACTCTGTACTCACTGAACAGCTTATCTTCATCATGGAATGAAGGTTTGCATCTCAGGGCCCT